>CM042082.1:13328684-13396017 GCA_023509865.1 Trypoxylus dichotomus
TATTTTACTTGTAACACCTATTTTCTTGTATTTAATTTGCAATTTATATGTGTATTTTTCAGTAATGTTACTATTTCGATATGCCGCGATAATGCACTTTGAAACCTCTTTGAAGGTAGTCTAATATACGTACCTCATCCACTACACTACATAATAAATTTTCTACTCTATCTTGTGTGTAAAACTTTCAATCTAAAAACCAAATAAACCAAAAAATTAATTTGAACTATCTTCTTCGCATTTCTTTTACATTGAATTTTAGTAGCAAACTGTAATTATTTAGCTATTCCACTAGCCTTGATAACGTTATTCAATGATAGATACCTCATGATGATATCTTCACCCCTACTTATAGATCGTCAAGATGTAAGAGGAAAAAGGAAGTTCTTGTAAAAATGGAAAACATTTATTTTGAGTCATGTAACTGTATAAGGTTAACAAGTTTGTCATAATCTTTAAATTTTCTGTTTTCTAAACAGTTTTGTGTCAACTTTGAAAGGTAGTCCAAACAAAACGTCTCAAGTTACTTCTGATAGTGGCGGAGCTTCAAATAATAAAAAAACCACTAAGGAAAACAAACATTTGCCATTTACTAAAAAAGTTTTCCCTTCAACACGAAAAATACCAAATAAACTATGTATTATAATTGATCAAATTACAAAATAGTAGAAACCGTAAAAATTGGCAAGAGCAATAACAAAGAAACACAATATAATTTATATATGTATTAGTGAAAATATCATTCAGTAAGGGCAAACGAATACTCACTCGCTAACCGAATGCAATAATCTTTTTAGTTAAGTAGTTAGAATTCGAAATAAAAATGAATCGAAACCATTTTGAGTCATCCGGCTAACCGAATGTGTATTATGTTCGAGGGCGACCTCAAAGGTTTCCGGAATCGACAAGAAAAACACGGTATTGGTGTGGTTTTTTATTTGTATTTTTCGATGTAGTCTTCTCGAAGATAAATACACTCTTTCAAACGGTTCCCCAGTCTCTTCACGCTGTCGGAAAAGTAGGATGCTTCGAGGTCTGCAAAATAGCCATCTGTAGCGGTGATTATCTCCTTATCGTCAGGCAAATCTCTTCCCTCCCAGTGATTTTTCTAAGGTTTTGGAATGGGAAAAAGTCACTAGGTGCTAGGTCCGGTGAATATGGACGATGACAGACTAACTCGTAGCGCAACTCATTCAGTTTGGGCTCGACGGTGCGGGATAAATGAGCTGGTGCATTGTCATGATGGAGAGCACCTTCTTCCTCTGCAAACGAGGCCGTTTCCTCTTCAATACCGCATCTAATCGGGTCAATAAATCGTTGTAGTATTGGCGTTCTGCAGATATTTGATGAGGATCACACCTTGGGAAGCCCAAAAACTGGTCGCCATTACCATTCCGGCCGATGGAACGGCCTTTGCTTCTTTCGGAGGCGATTCGCCCGGAAAAGTCCACTGTTTCGGCTGCTCTTTGGTCTCCGGTATGTAGTAGCGGATCCAAGTCTCATCCACGGTTACGAAACCCATGAAGAAATCCTTTGAATTGCGTCGGATCCTGAGCAGACGCTCCCCTGAAACGGTCACCCGATTTCATTTTTGCTCCGGCGTGAGCAAACGCGGTACCCATCGAGCCGAAAGCTTTTTCATACCCAAAATTCTGTGTAGGATTTGGCCAACGCGTTCTTCTGAGATGCCTATTGCCTCTACTACCTCTTTCAACTGCGATCGGCGATCGGTTGACACGACATCATGAATCTTGTCGACCATTTCATCGTTGGTAGCGGTTTTAGGGCGTCCACTGCGTGGTTTGTCAGTTGTGCTTATGCGGCCATCTTAGAACTCGCTCACCCAGATGCTGATGGTCAAAAATGTTGGAGCACATCCCCCATGAACCTGTAGCAAAATATTTCGAATTTCCGTGGCCGTTTTCCCGGCCATCCGGAAGTGTCTTATCACTGCAAGAAATTCAATTTTATCCATTTTTTTTGCGAAACAGTCTGACTTGTTACAGAAGACACCCTTAAACAACAACTATTGACAATAGACGTCTGAAATATTGGAAGTTGCCATAAAAAGGTTGCCCTTGACGACCGATGAATCCACCTCAACCTCCACACTCCATCTCTTACCGATTCCAGAAACGTTTCAGATCGTCCTCGCATACCAACGTACTTATAAATATACCTACATAAATGGGTTATAGTTTTTGCTAAATCGTCCGCTTAAAATAAACGCTTGTTTCTTACACTCGTAGTACGGCTTATGGTTATGTTTAAAGGTAGATCGTTTTTTAATCAAGATTACAGTCTACGACTTATACAGCTCTTCTTTTAGCTTTGTTATGTGATGGTAATATTAATGAATGAAGAATTCAAATTCTGTAGATATTATTAAACAAAAAGTAATCGTGGGTGCATATATGCTGTTTGTATGCACGATTACATGTATATATTGGGAATTATGAATATGTAATAGTAATGAAACACGTATAACGGGAATAACTGTTAACTACAAAAGAACAAATCAAACCTTGCGGCAGATTGCCAAAGCGACTGTTTCTTGTAGTTTATAAATTTATTTCCAGACAATTATGTCTAATGACATCCAAGAAAATGTATCAGACATGTCGAACGCTGGCAATTTTTAGATCGGTTGCAGGTGTAAGTTTTAAATTTTGTTCACCGTACGTACAGCACCGAATTATTTAAATACTCCTACAAAACAATCAGTATCATTGTTTTAAAAACTAGCAAACGGCTTGGTGAATAAATAATACAAGTATATATTAAAAACTGAAATCACGAAAGAGACGTTCGTCAGTTTTGGGGTTATTTTGAAAGATCCGGAGGTGAAACTATGAATGCTCATATTGCCCGTAAACATGTAAGCGACACTAGTTCTGGAAAGCGAATATCTGAAAAACTTAAGAAGGCCATATACGATAGCCTTATTGAAGTGATAGCGCTAGACCGTTACCAATCAAAAAAGACAAGAGCTTCATAAGTTTTTGTAGCAAATTGCAACCAAAGTACAGTTTACCAAATAGAAGGATTTGGAACTCTAAGATGTAGCCGAATTTATATTTATCTGTATATCACAAAGCAAAATTATTAGCAACACGAGTGATATTTGGACATCAGAAGCCGTTATCGTAAATCATATATTACAATTGCTGGTCACCACAACGAGTTACCAACAACACCAATTGCATTATTCTTACAAAACAAATTACCGTAAGCGATTGGCTACCTTAGAACAAAATGAAATTGCAGCAATAGCTCCATTTTTAGATCCACATTTTAAAAATATATCGTATATATATTAAAGAAGAAATTCGAAATAAATTTGCAGGTACTATCAGTGACAGATGCAGAAACTATAGAATCAATGCCAAGATGTAACCATGATTCAGTTTTGGGAGCACCTCGTTAAAGATATATTGCAATTTACATAGCACCGTTCAAGTATCACTTCTTCCGAATACATCAGTAAAAGGATATTTAGACAGAAAAAAATGGAACGAGAACGCATGATTGCTATCAGAATTATATTACATACAAAAAGGAAATTCGTCGATTCCGGCAACACGAGTATTAGCAGAAAGACTTTTTCCAAAGCAAAAATGGAAAATAAAAATATTTTTAAATAATTTCTTTAAAATGTTGTCGTATTAATCTAGTTGCAACAGGTTGTGTAGTTTTCTTTAAAAAAATTGTTGTTAATTATTTACCATTAAGGTAAATAGTTTATTGCCGTTTGCGTTTTTGTTGATTACTTTATTTATATCACTGTTTACTCTTGCGCATTTGATGGATTTATATTTAAAATCAATCATATTTAGCCGAAATTATGAAGAAATAAATAAATATTCAAATATGTTTGAATTAATTAGTGTTTACAAGACCTACTAGGTAATCTCTATTGGATTCTATAATTTTCATACCCAAGAATAGGAAATCAGTCAGCAAAAACATATCGCTTCGGTATGCAAATAAGCTCAGCGTTGTATATAGGATACAAAATTATGTAACGATTTTTGCGGTTAGCGAGCGAGTATTCGTTTGGTTTACCGAATGATATCTTCATTCGATTCGCCCATCGCTAGTATGTACATGCACTACCGCTCAAAAGTGTTTAGGCACTCCTGTTTCCATGGATTATTCATATAGTATTATGTTTACCAAAAAAACATTATAATAAAATGAAAAACGTATTTAAAATGTAGTTCAGTAAGATAAACATCCATTATATCGCATAAGGTTTACTATCATTTACCTGCACTTGGTCGGATTACCATAAACTGTTTATTGCGGTGCAATTACAATAACAATCCCTCTGAATTTACTGGGTAAATTTAGTCATCTGTTAGATTGTAGGTAATAATGTTTAAATTACCTTCCTAGAAGATTATAGTGAAATCTGTAACCTATGGTCAGTTGCAGTGTGGTATTTACTCTATTCACGTCGTGAGCGAAATATCGTGTGACAATTTTTTAAAATGCCTCCGCGAAGAGAAATTAGTACCGAAACACGTGCGCTTATAATAGCTTACCATAAAAGTGGCATAAGTAATCGACAAATTGCCAAAAAAATGAAAATACACCACGCTACGGTTGTCTATAACGTAAAAAACTATCGGGAAGCTGGCAGTTTTCTTAATAAAAGACGGAGTGAAAGGCCAAAAGCGACAACATCTGCAGATGATCGCAGAATAGTGGTTACCAGCAAGTTAAATAGACGCAAAACAGCCCCGGAAATCACTGCAGAATTAAATGTTGGTCGCAAAAAACTAGTCAGTGTTTCTACAGTCAAATGTCGCCTACAGAAAGCCGAGCTCCATCAACGTATTGCGATGTAAAAGCCATTACTACGCAAACAAAACAAGCAAAAGTGACTTAAATGGGCTCGTGAACACCAACACTGGACCATAGAACAGTGGAACAACGTCCTATGGACGGATGAGTCAAATTTGAGCTGTTCGGAATACGAAGACGCATATTCGTAAGAAGATCTGTGGGTGAACGTGCCAGAGAAGAGTGTATTGCTGCTACCGTGAAGCATGGTGGAGGTTCTATCATCATTTGGGGCTGTTTTGCTGGCACTAGTGTAGGGGACATTGTGAAAATTAATAATGACCCAAAACATTTCTCTAAATTATGTAATGGCTATTTACGCCATTTAGAAGAAGAAGGAACTCTCAAAATTATGGAATGGCCTCCCCAGAGACTTGAATCCAATCGAGTTACTATGGGAAGAAGTAGATCGGGAAGTACGGAAATCGGCTCCGACTTCAGCTACTGACGTGTGGAACAAATTGCAATCGAGTTGGACCTCAATAACACAAGAAACTCTGGCAAAACTTATTGCGAGAATGCCTCGATTGTGTGCTGCAATTATTAAATCAAGAGGAGGTCACATAGATGACAGCAAAATTTAAATTAAACGTTTTAATTTTCACAATTATTTAATATATTTTTATTCACGTACGTGTATCTGTATATAAAAATAAGTATTATTAACATTTTTGCTGAGTTTTATGCATTTTGCTGTCAGTGAGAGTGCCTAAACACTTTTGAGCGGTAGTGTATATGCTGAACAAAAATCACCAAAGGGTAGGAGCGGTTCGTTTTTTCTTCAAAAAATACAATGGGATAGATTTATTTTTACCCAATGTCTTATTAAAAATAGAATAATACGGAATATACACTTAGACTCGTAAAAATCAAATAACCGAACTAAAGCAGTATTCCTTACTAAGCAGTTAAGTAACTAATTCCGTAAGTATGTATTTATATCCACCATGTATTTCCATTATGTATAGTGATTGGTCTCGCTCCGTATACTTGATTACTACTTTACCGATTCTCCGATTACGGTTGAATTACCCTGATTTGACGTTTTTATATTTTCCGCACTGACGCCCGAATGTTCGAGTTTTCATATCTTCGCTTTCTCCAATCGAAAATTTTCGATTCTCGATTAGTGTGGACAACGTAAAGCAACCAGCTGTAAGTAGACAATTGCACAGCAATTTACGATTCTTTGATGGCACTCAATGCGACAAACACATCGAAAAATCCATTCTAACAGCAAACAGACGCGTGTTACACCTGTAACTAAAAATATAATGAAAAACATTTACACATTATATGATGAGATGCCCATCTATCAACTTAAACAATGCGTTTTAATACTGATTAAGTATTGATTTCGATTATTGATACGTTCTCCTGATTTGAAGAACAGCGCCGCTGTAGCCTGCTCGTAAATTTCTGAACTACTTGACCAATACTTACTTGTAGAGTATGTTCGCTTATTTACTATATGAAAGGTTGTACAGTGAAACTCAAGGCGCATGCGCAAAATATATATTTAACAAATAAAATGTGTACACGATTTCCACTCTAGCCTATGTACAGTTACGATGTACGTAAGATATATATATATTTGCAATAATTGCAGTTATTCGACCTCTCTTATACATGTAATGTACATTAGCATGTGTATATGTATGTTTCTTATATGCTTCCACAGAAGCTTTGTTAGAGGCATGTACTAATGCCTCTATCTATTTACATGCACCACTACCTTTTATAGAGAGCCAACCCTATTTATTTCGTAAATTTATAAGCGCACCTCGGTGCTATGCTTATTTATATGTCCCTTTCCGGGAGCCTAATATATTTTCCTTGATTCAAATTTGCCTAAGGGACTTGGCCCTGTATCATTGGCATGTATTTGTACTTGAACCAAATACGTTCGTTATTTTCACATTACAAACTTAACCGAAGACTAAAAATATGTATAGACGACAACGGACACAGTAGCCTCGACGGACGATGATAGAAAATCGAGAATTTGTAGTTATTAAAGAAATCTATACATGCCATTCGACAACCTCACCAGAATGACTCCGCCAGAAATAAATGTATAGACAACGTCCTCGACGATTCCCGCCAAAACTAAAAATATTAGAAATCTCCAATAATCATACGACGACGTTACTGTACACGTTACGACGAGGTACGAAAGGTGACCGAGAGTGCACGATCGCTAATATCTCGACCGTCGGGCGGGAGACGACTGCCTGTGCTTGTGTATATTAAATTTTAAGAAAACTCCCATTATTTATTCGACGACGTCGCACTGAATGATTTTTAAATTAGGCAGTTTTGGCTAGAGTATTGTGAATGGCCGGCTTGCATACATATACAATGCTTATATTAAAATAAAATTGGATATATTCTAAGAGAGCAAAATAAATAAATGATAAAAATGAAAATAAAGTAATATTCTAAATGAAAATAAGGTAATAATGCTAAGCCACACGGTTGCAAAGAAGATAAAATATAAAATACATAGAGTAGTAAAAAAATGGATAAAACACAAAAACAATGTTAAGTCCTTAACAATTATGGAATGGCACTATATGATCATATAAATTTACCGTCTAGCAAGCTACGAAATTATTTTTCAAAACATCTTATTGGTAGTGAGTAGTGAATTGACAGTGGGAAATAAAATTCATTTGCCATGGGTATTGTATTGCTTTATTGACACAAACATGTTTACAATAAATTATAAAGTTTTCATTAACGAATCATACTTCAGACGTGGTATAAAATTAGAAAATACAGAATAGTTGTACTCTTTGCAACTATGCATAGTTGAATTTCGGATAGAATTTCCAAATTTTCCAGTAGCATATGATAGTTTGCGGCAAGTTATTCAAGAGTCAGTGGCAAAATTTTATGAAACAGGATTTGTGCCCAGAAAGCCAGGCAGTGGGACCATCAAAACGGATAGCTGAAAATATAGCAGATATTGAGGAACGAATAACTCGATCACCTAATAAATCTGTTCGTAAGCTTTCGCAGCAAGCGCAACTTTCATATGGGATATGCAAAAATTTCCACCCAAGTTTCGTCGCGTGCAACCCATTGATCACACAACTAATTTAAGGAATGCCTTCAATAACACGAAACGAAGAGTGGCGTTATGTATAGAAAATGAAGGAGCTCACTTTGGACATTTAATGTAGCCATTATTATTGTTAAACTTTTATTTTGCTAACTGGAAACGTTTTGGTGTAGTTATTTGCCAAAACGTCAATGCCTAATCTGACAACCGCGTGTCAACGGCATAACATAAACTGAACCACCTTTAGTTGAATGTAAGCTTTCACGACCGTAGTACACAGTAGAAATGTTTTTCGGGTCTTGTCGTTGTTTTACTTAACTAAAACAGTGAATACACGACAAGACCCGAAAAACATTTCTACTATAAACTTCCTATACTTAACCGTTGTCACTAACACCACAGAATAAGTCAATTTAGTGTTTCTGAAGTTAATCTACCAACTTAACTTTAAAGAAGAAAAATTTCATGGCTTGCTAGAGGGTAAACTTAAACGATCATATATGGTATAATAATAGAGAGACTTTGGGCCCTCACAGCTTGTGATCCCCTGATGCCGCGGAGTCTTTGCGATAGAGTAGCTACGATCCTGACTTCTTTCTGACCTCTTTGCTTAATGCTCAAAGGATGAAATACATCGTTTGAGCCAAGAGTACTGGTAGATGAATAGTTAGGATCAACTAAGTTACAAAAGTTTGTTTGGATCATTTGACGCGGCCTCTTGGACATGCCACCAAAGCCATAATCCGTTTCTGTTTCCTTGACCCTCGAAGTTACTTAGTGGTGAGGAAATTATGCGAAGGTGCGTAGTATTGTACAGCACAGGCTTTATATCTGAAGAAAGGCTGAGATATTTTACTTTAGTTCTTGACTTACCTGATAAACCAGTGATTTTAGTTGGACAAGAATAGGATGCTGAATAATGGTCCCTTAGCTCTTCATGTGTCATCGGAACTGCAGACGGCATGTGGCAAAATTGCCCATTGGCCAACCAATAAGCCAGGAAATGTATGTTAGGCAGCACATATGTGTGGCTTAACTAACACTATCCTAACCTTCAAATTTACCACCGAAATACAGTTCATAACTTTGTTTGATGAGCCTAGCTGTATTTGTCTTTTCAAAACGTACACGTAACAAAAGTTATCATTGACTATTCACACGGTTATGTAACATTATAACGTCATAAAAAAATATCGCGTAAAGCATAATTGGTTCACAGATTTAATTAGTCAAAGCCCGAGTTTTAATAGACTTCACAGTAATGAAATGAACTTTTTAGAAAATAACGCGTGATTCCCAATATATCACGCGTAACATCCGACAATCAGATGAATCCCGACTAATACGTTCTTGCAAGGAATAAAAATGTGTGGTTAAAGGAGTACTTTTTAAAGCGACTTCGAAAATCAGTCGTTCGAAGAATTGAATATAAGCGACAAGATTCGACAATTTACAAGTAAAACATGCCGTTACAAAAATGGTGGGCGATGGACAAATTCTGATAGCATATTTGTATATAGTAGGGAAGACTATGGGGATCAGCGAGGGTTGTTCTTGTAACAAAACGTAAAGGATGTTAAAGAATTATACTATTATTATTGTAATTATTATCATTTAATAGTAATACTAATTAGGATAAGTCAAAAGAAGTATTTTACAAATATGCTTGAAATGTACACAAAAAACAAAGTCGCATCATGTATAGCAAGAACCAACCATCCTGGGTGGTCAAGTATAATTCGGTTTGCTATGTACATAGCTTTTAACCCTAAATAATTTTTATCCAAAAGGCCTCCCTATAATTGACAAGGGCAAAGGTTACCTTCCGCACACGTACCCCTCGTTTAGTATTTACTGACATTATCAATTTTAGACGAATAATAGTAAATTCTTTCCGCAGGATTCTTTAGCTGCAACGCTTCAGCATAATGGCGAAACAAACTCCAGGCTCCAAATGTGATACAGGCAGCAAATACGAAGTCAGCGTAATGGCGTTCATCGCCTCTCGCCTTTCGAAAACCGACAATGTGGAAAATTACCGTATCTTCTGCAATTTCGACGAGGCCCAGCCCTTTGATGATATAGTAGCAGAAGTACGTTTTAAAGGATTGGTACACAGTCAAATATACGCGGTTCAGGTGAAATCTGGCAAAGATAAGTTAAATATAAATAAATACCTTGATGGATATGAGAAAATTATAAGAGAAGGAGGTCTGAAACTTGGAGAAAGTGCTAGAAATGATCGTATTGATTTTTGTACTTCTGCAGTAAAAATCCCACTAAGAAGATATTTTCTATGGCAACAGATGGTAGTGCTATTGATCTGAAACTTAGGCCGCGTAGAAGGATGTGCAATATGCTCAAAGCTATTTTTAACAACGCTGAGACTAAGGAACTATTTTCTGAAGACCCAAAAGCGGTAGATCACGAAAACTTTTTGAGGGTTTTCATTTATTCCTGAATCAGCCCGACACTCAGACAATTATTCACATCATCAAAGGCATTTGGAGCATTGACAATCCATTGTTGATACTCCTATATCTGGAGAACTATTTCACCAAGAGTAGGAACGGATTAGATAAGGCGACATTTGAGCATGAGGTGTTGAAAATACGTCTTTCCGATTACATCGTAACACCAACACAGGCAATCGCGTTCCAGCAAGAGGCAGTAGGCGAGTGGAATAGGTTAACTTTAGAACAAGATGTCACTATCGTGCATAACGAAACGAACGTTGAGCAGTATTTGTATGGGTGCATCCTACAAAACATTACCGACGTAATCAGCATTGGCGAATGGAATCGCTGCGTCGATAATACAGGAAAACTAGGTCATGAACTTAAAACTAGGCTCAAAGCAAAATCTCTTAAGGCAGAAACTTTGAGGGATTTGATAGTGCAGACGTGGACAGACGGAAAAACGCCTCTGCTTCTAAAAGTTGACTCTTCACTTCCATCTCTACAGGAATTTTCTCATTTAGAAAAGCGTTATGTTATAGTCGATTCGAATGTTTATAGGCGATGCAACGAAATTGAAGGTTACAAGTTGAGCGTGTTTACACATTTGGGTGACGTGGAAGCCGATAAAATAATGAAGGCAATTCCGGTTTCACTGCAAGGTAGAAGACCGGTTTCGTTGTATACGATTATCAATGGAGACAGAAAATTAATGGAGAGCATAACATGCTTGGATATAATAAAGTTAATAAAACCGAGGAATGCATATTTAAAGCACGAATGCTTAGATGGCAGCTATTATATGTTGTTTATAATTGAAACTGCAAACTTCCGACCGTATCGCATTGATGAATACCGGCCAAATGGAGATAATATCGTAATATACTGCGAACCTGGTAAAATTTATGAATGCTACACTGATTTTAGAACAAATCTTAAATTCAAAAGCTACAATATCTTTCGCCTGCTTCTGAATGACGACCAAACACTAACACAGTTACCAATAATACCAGATCCAAATATGGTACAAGATGAGGAAGAGAATTGTGAATTGGAGCGTTTCTTTATTGACCAACACGGGGAGAGCGTTTACAATATCAAGAATGGTGGCCCCGTAGCGATAATTGGTGATGTGCCGATTCATGTCCGTCAGAAATATATACCCCGCTTTTTAAGAGAACGTATCAAACCAGACAAGGAAAACGAATGTACTTCTAAACAGTCTACTACAAAGTATGGCGAAAGGCTGTTCCCGGAAAAAGATGTACTGAAAGAAAGTAAAGGTAAAGTTATTGTTATAACAGGAGAGCCGGGAATGGGTAAAACTACACTCTTACAGTCTTTATTTCAATCTTGTGATTCGATGTACTACATTCTATTTATGGACTTGGCCCGCCGCCAACACGATTTACGCAAGGGTAAACTGGAAACCTTCCAAGACGTTTTACGATTCTCTCGCGATAAGTGTCGCAATTTACCCCACAAGTGCTTTTTAGATGGTCTACATAATTACGTCGATCGATTAGTATTAATACTTGACTCGTTCGATGAAGTTGTGGCTACGTGCAAGGACCAGGTAGTAGAACTGGTACAAAACCTCCAGAAAGTTGGTTTGCAAAAATAATCATCGCCTCAAGACTGACAGCTGCCGATGTACTAATTGATATGGTTGACGCTAAAACGTTCAAAATAGAAGCGTTTAACAAACAATCCGTGCCACAATACATTACTGATTATTGGAATTTAAATATTAATAGTTTAGGTCACATTCCGTCAGAATTTCTAACCAACCCTTTGTATTTAAATATGTTAAGATATATTGCAGAAGCTGAAACAAATCTTGAAGTGGTAAACGCGTGGAATCTTTACGAAACAGTAGTCAAGTTAAAAATGGAGGATTATTGTCGACGAATAGAGCCCTATTTTCTAGATGAAAACGAAAGTCGTTCCATTCTGATAAGGCATCAGGAGTTGGCTCTGAAAGTTTTGTTTTGTACTAATGAAGTGACAAAAAAATTTGAAGAGGCGCAGTCGAACCGCTCAAATTTTGTAAGGCTAGGTTTGATCATTCGTTACGACAGCGATAATCCAGTTTTCGTCCACCAAACTTTCGTCGAATTTTTTGTTGCAAAGTGGCTGATTGAAAATGTTGGCAGGGACGATGCAAAGTATATCTACGAGTTAATTATAGACACCCGCCAATCACATATATTAAATATCCTCTCCGAAACGTTACCACTACATAAAGCTGTTTTAGACGAGGATTCTGACGAAGTATTACGTTTGTGTAAAGAGAATAAACATTGCCTATTAGAAATGGATGGTCTAGGACGAAGCGTTCTTCATCTAGCGGTAATTTCTGAATATAAGTACCTTCCAACATATAACACCTTAAATGATCTTATTCTGTATATGGTTAGGGAAGGATACGACATATACATGTGTGATAAGATAATGAATTGGACCTGGATCGATTATTTAGAAAAATACGATCGAGTCAAGGAATTATTTGTATGTGATCATTTTCTCGCGTCGCAAGCTTATCTGAATTACTGTGCAACCCATGTAAAGTCACTAAATTATCAACTTCAAAGGAAAAGTTTCATCGACTGTTACAACATTGCTATTTCTCACTCTTCGATAAGCTTGGTTCGCGCACTGTTATCCTGGAAATACAGTAAATACAAGGCTTTTCTAGAATTCCGCGATATGTGTTTACATTCACCAAGTTGTATATTGCGGAAACATTTAGATATTAGATTGGCGAAAGAAAAGCTTCACGGTACTCATCTGGTGTGCATTTACGGTAACGGAGACGCTGTGAGAACATACATCGATTGTGGAATAAATTTCAATAGAATTGACAATTTTAATTGTACACCATTACATTACAGTGTGATGGCGGTACAAAATACAGAAATCATCGGTTTATTACTAGAAAAGTACGGATTTTCAAATTTTTGTGCAGGTCGGTTTGGAGACGTTACAATTCTCGACATGAGCACAGAGACTTACAACATGGATGTCACAAAAATGTTGTTAGAAGCCGTAAATCGTAGAGCACAGGAATCTCCGCATTCAGACACCACTGTAACATTAATGCAGAAGATAAACAAGAGTCATTATGGATCTCTTGAATTAGCCGTCGAATACGGACACGAAGATTTAACTAAAATATTGTTAGAATATAATTCCGATAGAAATCTTCTCCAGGGGCCATTGATATTGGCGGTTAAATATCAATATACGGAGATTGTTAAGTTATTATTACAATATGGAGCAAACCCAAACCCCTGTGGAAGGATTCGCTATTCAATTCTCGAATTTGCAATTAGAACTAAAAATGAGAATATTGTCCAGATATTATTGGACTATAAAGCCGATGTCAATATTGGTATACATTTTGAAACACCCCTCTTATGCGCCATAGCATGTTCGACAGGCGCTATTGTCGAGCTGCTACTGCAAAATGGAGCCGACCCAGATTATGTGACCGCTTTCGGTGTGATGCCTCTCACGGAAGCGGTTCGCGAAGGATGCAATAAGGACATTGTTGAAAAGTTGCTGAGCCTTAAACCCGATGTGAATTTCGAAAATGAATATGGCGAAACGCCTTTATGTATGGCAATAAAGACAAACATTTAGAAATTAGAGATTTGCTGTTGCAAAATGGAGCTAGCGTAAATCACGCGGATTCAAGCGGTTGGACGCTATTGATTCACGCTGTGCAGAGAGAATACGATGATGCCGTTCGAATACTGCTGAATCTCAATGCTGATGTTAACGGCAAAGGCGAAGATGGAGTAACGCCTCTTTCTGCGGCAGTAATAGCGCAACGTGCAGATATCGTTGAAATCTTGCTAGAGAAAGGAGCTGATGTGAATTGCTTTGACGGGCGTGGTATTTCTCCTCTAATGGCCGCCGTAGAAACGGGAAACACGCGGCTTGCACAAATATTATTGGAAAACGGCGCAAACGTGAATTTAACAAATGAATGCGATATTACGGCACTCTATGCTGCCGCATTTAAGAGAGACGTAGCGATGATCGAATTGCTATTGGAGCGTGGTGCCGATTCGAATATTCTAACAACCGGCGAAAATATATTCCGTAATGCTGAGAGAACGGAAAACCTTGAAGTCGTCGTGTGGTTGTTGAAAAATCGTCCAACTACATCAAACGACCACACCGAGTCTCATTCGGCCGCTAGTATCATCGAAGAAATTACGAAAAATTGGGCCGGTGTCAATTTAGAAGATGAACTGCGTACCCTTGAGCCAGGATCTTGTAATTGGGAGGGACCGCACGTTGAAACCGACAGTGAATTTAAGCTTTCGTCTGCAATTCGTTGTCTTATTAACGAACCCGGTGATGGAAACGCAGTTGATATTTTTATTTATAACGTCACCAACCGTAAAATCATAAATCTGATTAGAAGGATTCACAGCATTAGGAATTATTATAGAAGTGTAAATAGTTTCAAGATTCTATGGCGATATCATGAAAATAGGCTTCAGCTATTTAGAATTGTAGTTGAATTAAATGACTCTAAAATTTCTCGTTATATATTTCGATATATTAGCTTGAACGAACTCAGTGAGATTAGCGGTGATCTTCTTTGTATGGCAGTACATAAAGAATACAGTTCGCTCATTGACGTGCTATTGGAGCGTGGGTATGCTGTGAATAAGCCAGATCCAGATGGATTCACACCCGTGATGATCGCCGTTGCTAAGAGAGATTCCGTTGTTTGGGATTTATTGCGATATAATGCCGACGTTAATTTCAAAGCAAACGATACTGGCCTTACAGCCTTGTATATTGCCGCGCTGATTGGCGATCGATATATGATAAATAAGTTATTAGAGTATGGAGCGAATAAAAACATTAATACGTCTGAGGACGTTTTCGAATCTTGCGAGAAGCTATTACAGCGTTATAAGGTAGATCTTCGCGCAGTCGACATATTTGAGAGCAGGAACGAACTTAAAGACATTATTGAGGAAGAAGCAAAGGGTATAGGAACCACTAAAGATAGCGATGATACTGCAGATAATAATGATACCGATGATACTACAGATAATGCTAGTAGTTGAGATTAAAGAAAATGTACACGTCTAGAAAAACGACCTGTATTTGCAGATAATTTAACAGCTAAACAACAAATCCTAAGAACATTGTATGTAACGTGGTCGCATAATCAACTTTACACTACTCTGCATTAGCGTTATTCGTGAATATAGTAACGGTATATTATTACTAATCTAGAAAAGTTATGTCTCAACAATAAATCTGGTCGCGGGATTTGCAAAATAATTCGTGGATGAATTAATTATTGTTCTTATTGTTATTATTATATCTTCTTTTGTTATTTTACAAAAGCATGAAACACGTCAACAAACCTGTATCAAAGGATTCTCAATCTCGTAAAATGGCCTCTGTTAGAATTCGTTCTAAGCATAACTTGAACGTTTTCCGTCGATGTTTCTATATTTTTGCGTCATAGAAATATAAATTAGTAAAATTTGGGTCACTACGCTTTAACACTAAGAAGAATAAGTGATTTGAGGAATACGGAAAATATGTTTGTTACACCCTCGAGTATTATAGTTTGTCCAGTCTTATCTCACTAGTTTAACGAAGCTACGCACCTGTCAACGTATAAAATGACAAAGAAAGTATACTATGCTTTTTGAAAACTACACTACATGTGCATCTTCCCTTTAGGAAATGCAAAGATGCACTGTTTACATCTACATGATTGCCCCATAAGATAGTTGCATGGAACCGACATGCAAATTATAGATAACGAGAACTACTTCCTGTTGAACCTTCTAAGAAACCACTCTTCCAGCGTATGTCATTCTGGAGATTTACATGGTAAGCGTATTTATATGTTCCTTCAAGTTCAGTTTGTTGATCTAGCTGTAATCATAAAAATTTTACGCGAGTTTTTGGTTATTGTAGCTTACTGTAACTTTTGTCTGCTCCTTCTATATTTGTTACCTCATCTTCCATTTTTATGGTTACATTCTCGGTTATAATTGTCGAAGTATCATCTGCAATAATATTAACAAAGTGTCTTATTATTTGTAGCGCAGAATAGCAGAAATAGAAATGATTCTAATATGGACTATGTGATATTCCTCGTTGTACTGTTAACCAGTTTGATCGTGTATTTTTTTTTATTATTTACAATTAGGCAATCAGGGCTTTATTGTATCATACACCTTACCTCTGCGTCCCATGACTTGTAATTTATGTAATAAGATGATGTAACCAACACTATCAAATACTTTAAATAGATCTAAAAGTAGTCCAAAAATCTATTGTACTTTGGTTATTTTTTGTTTCATTGATAGCCATATAAAACGCGTGATTAATGATATGCTCAGAAAACAGCAAAATTTTGCTTTAATCATTCTATTTAAATTAACCTCTTCAATTACCATAACAGAAATTTGGTCTGCATTATCTCCATTATCGTAAACAGATATTACAGCAAATGTTTTTAAAAACTCGGAAGTGCATCCACTTTAGAAACAAAATATAAATTAATGGCAAACGCAGCATATAAGCGTTAGTGTCTAGCAATTCATCTGCACCTACCGCCAGTGTGGAATTTAGCTAACGAATAATGTTGCAAAATTTCTTAGGCTGTATATCTATACTGTTATGTAAAATTGGAAGAGTAAACTTTGAAATGCGATCTTTTAGTGGGTATAAACCACACCCGGAAGCGTTTGATTACGCCATTTCATTCACATTGGCGAGAAAAAAGTTCTAATTTTATTTTTCAAGACCATTCTTTTTAAAGGAAATCATAATGATTTAATTAATATATTGTATGCATTAGCCAATAGCGTTTCGTGAACGAGTCGCGTTTGGAATCCGGAAACTGACGCTGCAAATTTATTTCTCGCTTCATGTGTACCGATGCTTCCTCATTAAACCAGCCAATTTGCAGATAACATTGAATCATTCGGTTTTCTTCCCCAATTGAATTAATATTTACGATACTTTACCAATTTACTATATAATTCGTTTTAATATCTTCAATAATACCGTTCACTTGAGGTTTTGAAATTTGAAAAAAAAATGGAGATTCCATCGAAATGTTTGTTGCTGATCATAAAGTCTCCAATCTTGAACAAAATAAACCGCTCAAAACGCCAATGGTTATCGATATTTGCTACTATATAAACTTACTAATACGTGAAATTGCAAGCGTAAACTTTAAAATGCCATTTCGCAAGACATGAACTGTACCCAGAAGTGTATTATTTTGTTGCCCTTGCTAAGGATTGTATTTACTTAAGATCCGGAAAATAAAAGATTCACCACTTATCGAACATTAGTATATTAAAAATACACTATTAATAACAGCGAGCATTATCTTACAAAAAAAGCTTACACGCGCATACCCTCTATTAATTAATTAATTAAACACACGTGAGTTTTCGTTACTACGAATTCCGCAATCTCGCTTGTTTACAAAGCCAGCAACGTGAAAATGAGATTCGTCGCTGAAGATGATTTTATTGGAAAGCTCTCCGTTCATTTGTTATTTTTCAATGAAGCAATTGGCAGAAGGTGTCCACTGTCTGTGGTCTGTTGACGGGAACTACTGAGTCAATTGGGTTTTGTAGGCATGAAGGCATAAATTTTTCGTAAAGATATGCTGCATAGTGCTTCTTTAAATGTTGACTTACTGAATGCGATGCCCAATGTTCCCAGATTACCAGCTTCATTTTAGCCAACATTCGTGATATTCTCTATTCAACGATCCAGTTGAACACGTATAACAATGATCGGACATTAGTAATCGACACAGTCTGCTACAATTTTTCGATATTTCTCTTCACAGCCTATGCCCTTGAAACATTTTGATTATCAAAAGTTAGACGCAATTTGCAAATCGCGACAGTCCAATTATATGAATGTGTTGTTGCGTCGAATAACGATGATTTTTAAGATTGATGGACTGTCTACGAACGAAGAGCCATAGTGGTTTGACCATCAAAGCACAACAGCAAAAATGGCGCCAAATTCGAGTTTGTCGCTCTTGGTAGAAGACTTAGTGTATTTACGCAATTAGAATTTCAAAACATGCACATTTGTTCAAATTGTTGCTTCTAGTTTTAGTTGCTTGTCGAAGACAAAAATATTTCAAAATTCCAGCTGCACTTAATAAATCTGAATTGAGGAAAGTTCAGTATTATTGTGTTTAGTTCACTTCATTGCGACAAAGTAAAATTGAAACCTAAAAAATTTCAACAAATAACACGTTCGTAAAGAATTTGTATTTACAATGGCCAACCATATTTGGTACCAGCCCAAGCTAAGATACATATATGTATTTCAAAATTCTGTGCAGTAAAGTGCTGTAATCTCAAAATCGGGGAAAAAGCATTGGAACAAGTTAAAAGTTACAACTACTTAGGAACAATCATTGAAGACAATAGCAGAATAGAGAAATAGGTAAATGAGAGGATAGGGAAATCCGAAAAAATATATAACATATTGAGAAATTCGTTTCTGGATAAAAAAGAAATACCAAAAAGAATAAAGATGGAGGTGTATAAAAGAATGGTCAGACCAACATTAACATATGGTAGTGAGTCATGGATAACCACGAATAGAATCAAAAGCAGAGTTACGGCCATGGAAATGAGATTCCTAAGAAGAATAGAAGGAGTAACTAGAAGAGACAGAATCAGAAACACGACAATCACTAATAGTCTAAATATCAAGCCAATACAAATAATCATAGAAGAGAGACAACTGGGATGGCTTGGACATCTACACAGAATAGAAGAAGATCGAATCACAAAGAGGATACTTGAACCCAAAACAGAGGGCAAAAACAGAATGGGTAGACCCCGAAACACCTGGAAGGAGCAGGTGTATAGAACATTGGAAAAGAGAAGTATGGGATGGATTGAAGCCAAACAACTGGCTCAGAACAGGAACCTGTGGAAGATAAAAATAAAAAAATAAATAGTCCGACACCGCAAGGTATAAAGGACATAGGATTAAAAAAAAGTGCTGTAATCTAAAGCAAATGTAAGAAACTAACTATTGTAGTCTCTGTTGATCTGATTTAAGCAACTTCACTGCACCATTTTATGTTCGACGTAAATTAATATTGGGATATAATAAAATTGACTAACTTGCGCATTAATAATAATCTGTTTACTGCCAGATATAATGATTTTATTTACGTTAGCAACGTACATGTAAAAGTATTGTTATAGAAATGATGTTGAAGTGTAAATTTATATTGCATCTCTAAAAGCATTTTCTGGCGGTGTGTTAACGTCTCCAAGCTATTACCTCTGGTCATTTTCTCTTTTCTTGTTATTATCTTTGTATTGCACATTTTCCCTTATAATTAATTTTAACTTCCTTGTTAGCAAGATAAATTTTGACAGTATCGGCTATTCTATAGCCGCCAAGGAGTGAAACTACTGCCTCTATTATACTGTCGTATTATCGTTCGGGTTGTTTCTTCCTGTGATTATAATCAACGAATTGATTTCAGTAATTCAGATTTTATTTTGTTAGAATGCTTATATAAGGTTTCTAGGTTTGCGTCTTGTGATACTTTTACGATGCTCCATGTAGCTCTTATTTTGTCATTTGCTTGCAAAATGTAGTTTATGTTATGGTCACTCTTTGCTTTTGGTACAATAAGATTAAGATATTTACCAAAACTTTTATAAACAACTTATGGAATTCTTTGGTTTAACATGGCGTCACATACTGAACTATTGATATTGCATTCGTTTTCTTTTTTTTTAATCGTATGTCCTTTATACCTTGCGGTGTCGGACTATTTATTTCTTATTTTTATCTTCCACAGGTTCCTGTGAGCCAGTTGTTTTGCTTCAATCCATCCCATACTTCTCTTTTCCAATGTCCTATACACCTGCTCCTTCCAGGTGTTTCGGGGTCTACCTATTCTGTTTTTGCCCTCTGTTTTGGCTTCAAATATCCTCTTTGTGATCGATCTTCTTCCATTCTATGTAGATGTCCAAGCCATCCCAGTTGTCTCTCTTCTATGACCACTTCTACTGGTTTGATACCCAGACTATTAGTGATTATCGTGTTTCTAATTCTGTCTCTTTTAGTTACTCCTTCTATTTTTCTTAGGAATATCATTTCCATGGCCGTAACTCTGCTTTTGATTCTAGTCGTGGTTATCCATGACTCACTACCATATGTTAATGTTGGTCTGACCACTCTTTTATACACCTCTATCTTTATCTTTTTGGTATTTCTTTTTTATCCAGAAACGAATTTCTCAATATGTTATATATTTTTGCGGATTTCTCTATCCTCTCATTCGTTCCGAATGTAAACGACGACATTCGGTATTCTTTCTAACGTTCGTTTATTTTTTCGTATATCTTTTAGATATTCTTCCTAGACGTTTCTTATGATTAACATCGAAAGACAACTGCACTTGTGTGGGCCCCGTTTTTACAGAATTATAAGAGATGCGAATGCTATTATTCGAAATATGTTTTCGTCTAGTAGGTAAGGCATTGTGAATGTCCTCAACATAATGATCCGACTGTGACTGCAACACTGCAAATTAGATTTTAGGAGTATATTATCTACCAGTGTAGCTGCATTCCCCGTATTCTTTTTGGCTCTGTAGTGATTCGCTCTAAACTCTAAACCAAAAGCCTGTAAGAACCATAAGAAAGCCTTTTACTTTATTGTTGTTGATATTAAGTAATTTTAAATTAAAATCACTACGTACAATGATCTAACAGTTCATTGTATGGATATCAACAAATTTCGATTCTATCAAAAAATAATTGAAATTTACTTGCTAGTGAACAATACGTACATTCAATGTAATAAATTTAACCATGGAAATTGTTACCTCTGCGAATTCTAATGGGGATTCTATACTCTTCGTTTTCAGATACATCAACTCAACTGTACTACCATCTTCTCAAATGAAGTCCCTTCGAGCAAGCTTAGGAGCTAAGCTGAAGCTGCAAACTTTTATGCCAAATATACGATGATCAATTTAAAACTCACTTCGTCAAGGAGTTACCGCGACTTAAATTTTCTTGCTCTTTAAATATTTAACATCGGTAGTTCGTACCTCTAAATCACTTACTTTTAAATGGGTATATTTTTATTTCTGTACTATTTACAGTACCATAGATTATGTTTAGTTGTAATTTATCGTAGCTCTAAGACACATACATACATTCAAATGTTATATTTTTGGAATGCCCTTTGTTTTTGTATTAACTATGTCATAATTTATGTTCAATTTGTAATTTGCGTTTTTGTTTCCGTATTATCGTAATAGACTTATCCTATGTATTTAGAGTTTTATTGATTTCATTGTCAGATTTGGTCGTTTTATTTTTAGCAGCATCCGAATAGGTAGAAGTTCTATTCTAGCTGTCATCAGAGTTTCGGTGGGTTTAGTTTATCTACGCTACTTACATTAGATATGCACGTTTTTTTTATCTACAGATGAACGTGTGAGCTTTTCTACGGTTTTTATTTCCATTGAACACTGCCACAAATTAAATGTCATACTTGAATTTTCAATAGGAACCTAACTATTTTTAGATGATAGGTTTCATTTGCCGTACTTTTATTATGACCATACATCCATGGGCATGTAGAAGATATTCCCTAAAGAACTGCGGCTCCATTTTCTTATTTTATTGAAAAGGTTTCATTAACAGGGCAATGTTAGATCATATACAGTTTGTGCTGTGCCTACAGTCTACTTAAATGTCGTCAACATCCGCAGAAACAACTCCAGAAGCGAATTTGCTGCCGTCCAGTCATGCCATACACGGTTGAATTGTGATTAAATCATCAGAAAGAATATGAAGCAATTCCTCAACTACGCCTAACAACGTTGATTTGATGGAGGGTGGTTAAATGACGTTATTCGAAATTGTGGAGGTTATACACAATATTAGGGAGAGCTAGAAAATCTATTACTTTTTATTATTGTCTGCAATTGGGAAAATATTTTGATAGTTTTGGCTTCCTGTTTTCTTTCTTAAGATAGATTTATTTCTGTTTTTATTCGTCTTTTTTTCGTTCCAAATTTGCTTATAAGTAAGTGCTTATCTCCTCTCGTTTGCATAGTATTCTTCAAAATAATACATTTTAGAGAAGTAATAATGGTGATCACAGAGCGATCACCGGTGTTTGTGAATTAAGTATAGTAAACTTGGTTACAGTTAAATAGTTAAATTTTTGGTTACTGGTGCCTCCCCTTGTATCATTCCACCAATATAATATAATTTTTAGAAACGACATTGAATAAACTTGTAATTTTACTACTTATATCTATACTGACAAATATAAATTCCTAAGGGCCGGTTTATTCACATTCTGATAAAGTTGTAACGGATAAACAGAAACATGTGTTTATTCACGTTCTGACAGATAAAAGGCAATTGGTAAATTGCTTATCAGAGGGATAGACTTACTTGTTGTTAAATCCTCCTGATAAATGTTTACCTATCGGATATTATAATCTCATTTTATTTCGTGCGTTTGTTTTCATATAGAAATAGTCTGAATGAATATGGAACTTCTTGAGATGTTTTTATCGCAGAGGAAGTTCAAGCAATTGAAAACATTGATAATTGCCGTTAATCTAGTTTTATTCTTGACTTACATGTTGTTACATTGTTAACAATTTTGTTGATTTTATTTCAAATTTACTAAATTGGAGTTTAGTTCTAGCCGGCTAACAGAGCGGACGTGCTAACAGATAAGACTGTCGTATACGAGGCTTATCGTGTTCAAAACTACGTGCGAAAAAAGCAAAGGACTATTACAAAAATATTGTGATGCTTCAAGTGTTTAGCATATAATGAGTGAAAAAGAAGAAGAAAAAAATTAAGAAATAAAGAAAAGCTAGATAAATAAAGACCAAATAGCGGACTATTATCTACGTGAGTAGAGGATCGGTGCGATTGCAAGCTTCATGGTCCGACGGGTCGACCGGCCGAGGGGCTTGCGGAATAAAAACAAGCAGGCGTGTGTGTATACAGGGACTGACAGAAAAGTTTCTTTTCGAGAGAACTAAGCAACGAAGAAGTATGGACAGTGAGGAAGGATACACATCTGAAGAGGCACGAAATAAAAGGAGAAGAGAGAGGAAAGAGCAAGATATAGCTTTTAGAAAAAGCAAAAAAACAGATTAGATCACCTAATAAGGAAGCAATAGAGGAAGGGAAAATGATCGAAATGTTAAAAGAGCTGATGAGAGATGTAAAGGAAATAAAATATAACCAGGAGCGGTACCAAAAAGAGCTCAGTCAATTAAAGAAAGAAAATGAAATATTAAAAAAGGAGATCGAAGGAATTAAGAGACAAGTAAAACAGATGGAATCGAAAATAAATAAGATAGAAAAGAGAAATATAAAGAAGATATTGTGATATCTGAACTGAGAATAATCTCGGAAGACAAAAATGATCTAAAAATAGGAATAGAAAAATTTGTAAAAAGCAAGCTGGGTGTGGAGGTAGCTGTAAAGGACGCGGATAAAATAGGAGAGAAAATGTACAAGGTAGAGCTAAGTACCTATGAAGAAAAGGATAACGTAATGCGGAAGAAAAATAAATTGAGACAATTGAGAGAAAAGATATTTATAAACAATGAGATGACTCAATTAGAACGAGATGTCCAAAAGAAATTGAAACAGATAGGAGAGATGGAGACAAAGGAGGTGAAAACAGTGAAAATGAGGCATCAAAAAATAATAATCCAGAGAAAGGAGTATGGATGGGACAGAGAAGAAGAGAAACTTGTAGAATGGGAGAAAATCCACTCCAACCGAAGTGCAAAAAACTGAGGAGAAGAGAGGTGAAGGGAACAACAAAGACGACCATGGCAAGGATTAAGGCTAAGACTGATATAAGAAATGAGATTGAGAACAGACGTGAGGTAAAAGCAAGTAATAGATACAAAAAAGAAAAAAATAGAGAAGTGATAAAAATCGGCACATGGAATATACGAAGCATAATTGGAAAGGAAGACGAATTAATTGATGAAATGATTACACAAAACTTAGACTATATGGGAGTAACCGAAGTAAAAAAGAAGGGACAAGGACTAGAGGAAATGAAAGATGGATACTGGCTCTACTGGTCGGGAGTGGATGAAAGGGACAGAGGAGCGGAGGGAGTAGGAATAATCATCAAACCTGAGGTAGTAAACAATATACAAAAAGAAAAATACATTAATTCAAGAATATTAAGAATTGATACAAAGCTGGAAGGAAACGAAATATGGAGCATAATTGTGGCATATGCCCCAAATGACAACGCGAATAAACAAGATAAAGACGAATTCTTCGAAACTCTTCAGAGTGAAATAGACATTGCTGAAAGAAATCTTATAGTAATGGGAGACATGAATGGACGAGTCGGAAGAGACAATGATGGAGTGGAGAGACATATGGGAAGGGAAGGTGAAGAGACCATAAATGACAGCGGGAGAAGAATAATAGATATGTGCATCGAAAACGACATGATTATAACAAATACAAAATTTAGACAAATACACAAGAGAAGTGCCTAGCAGAAAAGAAAAATCAATCGTTGATTATTTCTTAATAAATGCTGAAAACTGGAGGAAGGTAATAGATGTTAAAGTCCAAACAAATGCGGAAATAGGTAGCGACCACTACCTGCTACAGATGAAGATTAGCAAAAATTCAAAAAGGACGAAAGAAGACAAAAGGAAAAAAGTAATTAAGGAAAAAATAAGAAGCTACAAATTGAAAGAGGAAGAAATTCGAGAGAACTACCAATACAAGACAAATAAACTATTTTAACAAGAGACTAAAAACGAAATAGGGATAGAGGGCAAATGGCACAAGAAAGCTGTGGAATAACAAGAATAGCAAATACGTACACAAAAAGAAGCAAATGGTGGACAGCAGAGATACAACTCAAAGTAAAAGATAAGAAAAATAAATGGATAAGATATATGCATACCAGGAAAGAGGAGGATTACAATATGTACAAAATGGCAAGAAAAGAAGCTAAAAAGGGTATCAAGAAGGCCAAAGAAAATTCTTGGAGAGAGTTCGGAATAAAACTGAGAGATAACTATAGAGAAAACCAAAAATTATTCTACGGAACAATAAAACAATTGAGACAGAAGAAGGCGCCGATATTGAAAAATATAAAGGATGACAAAGGAAATATACTAACTAAGGAAAAAGAGATAATGGAAAGATGGAAACTATACTTTGAAGAACTCACAAAAATAAAACAAGAAGGATACATAAGAGAAAAAGAGCATAAAACAAAAAACGACAATGAACGTGTCACACCAATAAGCGACGAAGAAGTCAGAGAAGCAGTTAGCAAACTAAAACTAGGAAAGGCGGCCGGGGAGGATGGAATCACAGCTGAAATGATAAAATATATGGGAGACAAAGGTAACGAAGAACTACTTGACCTCTTAAACAACATTATAAAAAAAAAAGAAATACCTAAGGAATGGAATATGGGAATAATTATGCCCATATACAGAAAGGGAGACTCTAAGGAATGCTCAAACTATAGAGGAATAACATTAACCAGCATCCCAGGAAAAGTATTGACAAGAATACTAGAAAAAAGACTCCGAGAGAAACTGGAAACAACATTATAAGATACTCAGCATGGATTTAGAAAAGGAAGAAGCACCCATGACTTAATATTTGTAATCAGACAATTAGCAGAAAAACTAATAGGGAAAGGAAAGGAAATACATATATGTTTTATAGATCTTAAAAAAGCTTTTGATAGGGTAAGAAGAGAAGATGTATGGCAAAGCTTGGAAAGGAGAGGTTTAGAGAAGGGAATGATAGAGATGATTAAGGCATTGTATAGAAGCAATAAGAATAAGGTGAGAACTTCCAATGCAGAATCAGCTGAATTCGAATCGCAAATTGGATTAAAACAGGGATGCGTATTGAGCCCATTGTTATTCTCTATATTAGTAGACGACGCTGTTAAAAAAGCTAAACAAAAAGGAAAAAATATGAAAGTAGGAAACTGGAAAATGAATGTAATTAACGTACAGGAACTAATGTTTGCAGATGATATGGTACTGATAGCACACTCGGAAGAGACATTACAGCAAAACTTGAAGATATACCAAGAAGAACTAACAAAGATAAACATGGAGATAAACACTAGGAAAACAAACACAATGATAATAGCAGCAGAAGAAAGAAAACGCGCATAGCATCAAAATCGGGGAAAAAGCATTGGAACAAGTTCAAAGTTACAACTACTTAGGAACAATCATTGAAGACAATGGGAGAATAGAGAAAGAGGTAAATGAGAGGATAGGGAAATCCGCAAAAATATATAACATATTGAGAAATTCGTTTCTGGATAAAAAAGAAATACCAAAAAAAATAAAGACAGAGGTGTATAAAAGAGTGGTCAGACCAACATTAACATATGGTAGTGAGTCTTGGATAACCACGAATAGAATCAAAAGCAGAGTTACGGCCATGGAAATGAGATTCCTAAGAAGAATAAAAGGAATAATTAGAAGAGACAGAATCAGAAACACGACAATCGCAAATAGTCTGGGTATCAAACCAGTAGAAGTGGTCATAGAAGAGAGACAACTGGGATGGCTTGGACATCTACACAGAATGGAAGAAGATCGAATCACAAAGAGGATATTTGAAGCCAAAACAGAGGGCAAAAACAGAATAGGTTGACCCCGAAACACCTGGAAGGAGCAGGTGTATAGAACATTGGAAAAGAGAATTATGCGATGGATTGGAGCCAAACAACTGGCTCAGAACAGGAACCTGTGGAAGATAAAAATAAGAAATAAATAGTCCGACACCGCAAGGTAAAAAGGACATAGGATTAAAAAAAAAATTTACTAAATTTTGTTTTATTAATTAATATTTAATTAATCACTGTATTCTCAGTGCAAAATGAAATTCGCTTTAGAAATATATATAAAACAAATAAGCATTAAAACAAAATTATAATTTGTTGTACTCCTTTTTCAAGATTTTCACTTTTAGTTCATTTTCTTTCTCCAAATATTCCAACTCTTGCCCCTTATTTTTAATTTCTAAATCTTTGACTTGAGATTCTTCTTCAGCAATTATTAATTGCCTTTTTAAAAGATCTGACAGATGCCTCAGCAAGCATCACAAATTTAATATTTATTTATTGCTTAGGTTTTTCTATCAGTAATTTTTTGAAAACTTAAACTTTTCAGTATCCAATTATTCTATTTCATAATCCGCAAAATTAGTTGGTCGATCTTTTTCTTTTACTATGACATTTTCTAATAGTATTTTCCATTTGACGAACAGTGCAACAATATTATGTTATGTTCAAATCGAAACTGTAATTATGTGTTTGCCTTTATCATTACAACGGACATAAGTCTACCTTTCACTTTTATCCCTTGCTATACTAACCATCTAAAAACATTAGACAGTTCTGGTTTGTTACCTCTCAGACAAAATTTGGTGAATATACCAAAATGAGAACCTGAACGTGAATAAAGCGGAGCTAAGAATAATAAAGGCAACAGGGAATTTCCAAGTCTATTTTCATTACCCACAGAAATAGTACAGGTAAACAAATTCGAACTACTTATATTGAGACATGGCTTGTAAATCTCGACTGCTTCGTATGATTCACATGAATTCAACAACGCTACATCTTCGCTTTGCTGCATCTTTGCTTTTTACAATGAAAAGTAATGCCTGATTTTGTAGAATGTCTATCTTGGTCCGTGGACACATTAATTTACCGATATTGCGAATATTCCTTGTATAAAATGTAATAATTTTTTAATTCTCTCATGCATTTGTTTTTCCTTACAGTTCAGAATTAACTACAATGCATAATTTGCGGAAGATATTAAGAAAATCAAATATTCTGTTCAAAAGTTCATATGGAACTATAGATATTCTGCTGAACGTAGTATGTTCATTTATAATTCATTCATTAATTAGAAACAACTATTAATTTACACTTGTAATGAATGTATATTGCCAATTTATAGTTAGATAATTCCGCGAAAGATTCTTCCGGTTAACTGAATCTCCTTCATTCGATAATTAGAGATTCCGGTACGGTCATTAAAAGACCGTAAGTATAATATAATTACACTGCTGAAAACAGTTAATAGTGTAAGTAAAGATTATAGAATTCAGATTCAATGTATTGTTCTTGTGAAGTGGATATCGTTAATAAAATTGCCTATAATTTGAAATCAGCACAATGATTGTTCCTTCACATAATCTTGGCCGAAATAACAGAGATATTAGAAGACAATTGAAATTCTGTTTCTCTAGTCTCCGAACTGTCGACTATAACGTTAAAAAATGTCAATATGCTGACTGATTATTAAATACCAAGCGAACAGGATGAGGAAAAGTAATGACACCAACAAAAAATGTCGAAAGATTGTGAGGAGTGATAGAACAAACGAGAAATCGGAACTGAAGTTCAACGATGGATCGAACGTTTTCATCTCAAATAAATTGTATTATTGAATAAATGTTATGAATTTCATTATGTTGAGAGTATTTTATCGAATATAACACTACAGATTCTTTTTTAGATAGCACTTCCTTCATTTATGGATTATTTCTTAGGATGGGCAAATATTTTAAACGATAACGTATACCGGTAGTTACGTAAACCGTTGTAAACGATAATATGCTATTATGTAGTCGAGGCACTCTAAGTTCACATGCATGTCATTAACGCGACGTCATGCATATAATCAAACGACGTCATAAATATGCAATGTGACCACACAAATAAATTAAAGGTATTTTATATTAATACATAATTATAACATAATAATTAAGTAAATTTCAATGGATAACGCAACACACTACTTCTTAATACAAAAGTTCGTTCTATCAAAGTTAAAAATGTAAAAGAAATAGTTAATTACTTAATTATTATATTTTCCATATCGCAGTACTTCTATGTTGCTGTTATTGGCTATATTTGATGAAATACTATGTTGTCGGTTGCCTTTGGTAAACATCAAACGCTTTCCTTGTTTCTTCCTTTACGTTAGTTTGTTTAGTTTTCGTCGAATTATTTAATGGCTTTGGATATCCAAAAGTTCTTTTTAGAACTAGTCGACGTATATTTACGAAAATGCCACGTCCATTGTGCCAACAGGCGAAAGAAGTAATCAGTTTGCTAATTACATAATTTGAGCAAGAGCGCGACAACAACGGTCCCGTTGACTGCTGTCAGAGAGGTAGACTAGATTCTATTTCTGCATACACAATAATAACGGCATAACATTGTTGCATTTTAGCGTGTCGCTGCTGCTACAAATGTGAGTATTTGGGCTGAGAGCAAGATATCAAGCTCGACAAAGTCACTGCAACCATTACCTTCCTGCAGCAAGAGCAGAAACAAATTAAAATCAATTGTGGATATTGATGAAGCAAACGAAGCTGCTATCCGCAAAGTAATTTACCAAATGTACTATTATCGTATGTTAAAATGCATGCTACGTAATCAGATGTGCTAATGCCGATTTATTTCAGGAGAACACATTACACGTTCATCTCTTTTATGTAAATTGAAATAAAGAGATTTGTTTAGTGGAAGCGTTTCTTCATTAGGAAAAGTTTTAAAAAACATTGTGTTTACGTGGAAGAAAGATGATCCTCGACGAGGACTAATGGAACAACATCATATTGCATTACTTCATGTTGAGTTTTTACAACGATACGCAAAGGACATGGGAAGCAATAGCCCACGGGATCCTGTTTACGCAGATGAAACATGGACATTTGAAAATGGCAGCAAAAATTATTCTTAACAGGATAGTAGTCGGCAGAGTGTGAAAAAGTTAAAGACTGAAGGCAAGAGGTTTGTTTGATTACAAATATAATTTCTGTTTCTCACCGAGCTTGTTTACAGGTACATAGTTTTACATGCAGGCAATAGTGACGGTTTTATACCCGGTGCTTCACTGATATTTTGTTCAAAAACAAGAGGACATGATTTCCACGGAGAAATGAATAAAGACAATTTTACAAAATGGTTTACGATGCAGTTGTTACCAAATATAAAACCTAATTCTATGATTATTATGGATAACGCTAGTTATCACTCTGAATTAAAAAACAAGACACCAGATGCTAGTTGAAGAGAAGGCAATATTCAACAATGGCAGGCAAATAACATTACATATGATCTTAGCATGTTAAAACATCAGTTATTACATCTAGTCGCATTGTGAGTATTCATTAAAATAAGTTGAAGTAAGTAAGTAATAATGTACACGTTTTAGACATAAACCACCTAAGGAATATGTAATGGACGAACTAGCACTTGCACATGGCCACGCAGTGCTAAAATTACCTCCGTACCACTGTATATTCAACCCTATTGAAAACATATGGGGAATTGCAAAAACATATTACAATCGTCACGTAGCAAGAGGTGTCTATGGTATTAATAATTGTATGAAGATGTGGGACGAAGCATTAGCAACAATTAGGCAAGTAACTTGGTCGAACAGCATCCACCATACAGAAGCATAAATCATACCATGGTGGGAAAAAGAACTTGGATTAGATATTATTATTATTATTATTAATTTAAATGATGATGATTCAAGCTCAGAAAGTGATATTGAAGAACATTAGATGATTAATTAATTTGTAAATAAATAATACATTAATCTTATTTTAACGTGTTTATTTTCGTATTCTATGTAACTTAATTTTTTTACAGCGAAGCAAATATTTTATTAAATTAATTCTGACTCATTACCTGCTTTTTTTTTATTTAATTCGTAAAAAATTTGAAATACTACTAACAAATTTTTTTTTCCTCCAGGTAAGATATATTTACTTTTAGTAGTTTAAACACTTTTACGTATTGTTAGATGCTTCTTAGTAAATTCTGTAGTGCCGATTTTTAACATTTTCTATTTTATATACTATAATAAATAAAGTAATGGAACTTAGGTTACATCAGTATATTATGTTAGGTTTGATAGCGAGTTTATGTGTGTGTATTCGGCAACGGCGTAAAACCTGACGTCACGATTTATTGATGACGTGCATGTGAACTTAGAGTGCCTCGACTATATACGCTCTTCAAATAATTAATTCAGACCACCACTGTACCTACATGAATTGCACCTTATATATATATATATGAAATATAATTGAGATTTTATCATTTCTACTTTAGCTAATACATATATTTGTAAAAAAATTACAATTCTGACTAGATAAAATGTCATCTCAAATTTGAAATAGGATTTATCTTTAATAACACTAATCCTATTTAATATTTAATTGAGGCTTTATTGTTTCTAAAGGTCATAGTTTTATTCGTCAAGCAATTGGTTAAATTTTGTAATCAGTCTACTGAAACGTCTTCAATCTATAATTTTTGAACTGCTTCTACTAGTTGCTGCTCTGTTTTGGCTTTGTTTCTGGAAACTACTTTCGAAACATTGTACCAGTGGTTCCCGATGGAGTATAAATTCAGAACAAAAGTGTAACGTTGTAATATTTCTTTCTCCGAAATAACCATTTACCTACAACGATAAGTTAAGCGTTAGTGACACAAATAGCTTCTTACAATTGAAGTACTACACGTATTCCCGTTACTTCTCTTAGGTCTTTATGACATCGGTTCATGATCCTGTGAACCGCGATCATTGCATTCTGTTGTTTTGTTCCGTTGGCGCTGTCTAATTTATTTGCGACTTTTGACATGCTTCTATCGTTGCTACTACTAGGAAGTGATCTAATCCTATGTCTGATCCTCTATATACCCTTGCGTCTTTTACTTGTAATTATGCAGTCTATTATCGATCTCTGTCCTCTTGCCGTCCAAGTGTATTTGTATATATCTTTCTTCCTGAAGAAACTGTTTGTTATTTTTAGTTTATTAAAGGCAGTAAAGCCCCTAAGTAGTTTTCCATTTTTATTTACATCCAATTACTTGTGTAATATGTATATTTCCTATACAGGCGTTAAAATCACACATCAAAATTACTTCGTCAGCTTTATTGAATTTATCCATTATAGTTTGCAGTTATACATAAAAGACCTTGGATTCGTCAGGTGCATAGATTACCATCAATGTCAAATTTCCTCTTTCAAGCCTTATTCTTGGCGTGATAATGCGTTTGTTGATATGTTCAAAAATTCCTTTTTGCAAAACTATACCTTCCTACTCGAAAGGTCTGGCATTAGCTCTACTGCAAGTAAAAAGACCTTGAAAATTGGTTTGGGCGCTCTGGACACGGCCCGTAGGCGCATGGTTAAGCCATACCTGCATGGTATGTATGTTACGTTCTTCAAAATATTTTCGTCGGCTCTTGTTTGTGCAGATATTTCAAATTTTATTGCATTGTAAAATGATATCGATCTGCTGACGACATTTCCTTTAGAGATAACTGCTGCACTCAATAGATAAATAAATATCAATTTGGAATCTATCGTGCGGCGAAGATGTATTGCGTACATTAAATGAACAGTTAGATAATTTTATTCATTTGTTTAATTATCTAAAATAAATATATAATTCGTATATTTCTCTCCGTATATGAAAGTAACTTAATTAATACACAGTACGGCGCTGATAAACTAATGTGCAACTAAAGTAGTTGTAGATTAAAACACATTTAAAACAATGCCTAGAAGATAACACCAAGATAAGAAAAGTTTTCGCTGTCTGACTTTGCGGACAAGTGTTTCTTTCTACTGGCACTTGTTAGCGCCAAGAATATTCACTTATATCGTAGGATTAAGTTGGCGATAGAAGCAGCGAGAGAATTACATGTGTTTAGCATAAAACTGCTCGATACCACGCAGATGACACCGGAAAGGCCAAACATGACCGTGTGTTAGCGTTTTATGTCTCTTTACATGTCCTTCTCGTGAATTGATTTCACTAATACCATGAGAAAGCTGTATTTACAGCGTTTTCTTATCTTGGTGTTGGTTGTAGATTGTATGCATTTTGGGTTAGCAGAAAGTTTGAAAATTTACATCTGAGCGTTATCGAATTTAAGATTTAAATAAACAGAGCTTATTATTAGGGATAGATAAAAAAAAACTGTGTAATGGATATCATTTATTTGTTATTCTTATTGTCCTTTTCGAGAACAGGTTGAAATTAAGAGTAATTAGATTCTTGTATATATATGTATGTGTGTAGCGAATGACTACGCTTTGGTAGTATTGACTCTCGCCTTCAGGTTCTGATAGTGTACAAACACATCTTCATGTGAAATGTATATGGTTTAATTCTTCCAGGATTGAATGCATCTCATAATGACCCTAGTATGACGTTTCATTACCAATAAAAAGCGAAAATTCTTCAAAGAATATATTTCAGTTAAACATGGTGAAATTTAAACATATTTCAATCTGAGATAATAGCTACATACATATTATGTTACGCACTTATTATTACAAAACATAATTATGAGAATAAGATATTAAATAGAAAATACACGGATATTTATTTCGTTATTGCCTAATGATATTGGCAATTGTTGACAATCTAACCTCGTCCATTGGCTGTTGTATCTTGTATACCGTGTTTTCGTTCTTTTTGCTTAATTTCTTCGTGTTTGTTGTTTTTGTCCGTTCTTGCCAGAACTTTTTGGCGTCGATGATACTTAAAGCATTTTGTAAACATGGCAAGTTACAAATTCTAGCTCTGTTTATATATTTTAAGAAAGAAAGTGGGAGGGGTCATCCATTATTACTGATCTCGGCAAAGAGGGGCAAACTGTTTTTTGGGAATGTGGTACATATCTCGTATAAGGGTATGTTTGCATATTATCAGAACTAAAAAGCCTGAATACGTAGTTAATTTTGTGAAAATGTGACCATTCGCTATGTGCACAGAAATCTAATTATATAACTCTAACTCGCTATCGAAATGCGCAGTAAAGTAAATAACAGCACGGACCATCAAAATTATCACACCGTTCGTTCACTTAGCGAACTCAATTCATCTTCGATCTGCGACAGGATTAGCATTTCAAGTTAATATGATTTACTAATCTGTCGAGTGTATCAGTTATCTCTAAAGGAAATGCCACTTAGACAGCAGATCAATATCGTGCAATAAAATTTCAAATGATTGAACGAAACAACAGCGTATAACAAATATTTTTAAAGATGTAATACATATGTACGTATAGTATAAATCGGAGAAGATAGAAACAAAGACCAGGAGTTGAGAAAAACGCAGTTTTCCAGCACCGCATCAAAATATAAAGGACACATTTAGTTCTCCAATTATGTAGTGCAGGAGTGATCAACTTCTTCTTGACTTTTCTTCTTAAAATGTGGCGAAGTCGCGCACATATCAACAATGCAATCGCAATTGAATTTAGAGATCAACTCAATTCAATGGTGCGTCTTTTTTGTGTTGCAAATAAAAAATTTTGCACTGGTTTCGTCTCCCAGATATTTACTTTCAATTACAAATTCAGCAATTTTCTCAACGGCAAGGTTGGCAACCACCATAAAACTCGTTCTTAGCGGCACAAGATAGCACAAAACTAGCATAAAACATTGATATACTACAAACTCCTTAATAAAACTTAATATGGCTAATACACAGTTGGTGATGCCGTAGACATGCTTCAAAGATGATATATTGTTTTGCACGACAAGGGAAACAGTTCTCTGTGGCACAAAGCAGTACAAAACTAGCTTAAAACTTTGCAGCCGAGGAAAAAATGGAGTTTGCATGTGGGGGTACCAGCATGCGTACAGCACCCCCAACAAAAATGCTAAAAATCTGGAATACCAAAGAGGCACAAAACTTTTGGTTTGCGGTACAAAACAACACAAGAATGGTACAAACCTTTGAACTGTATAGCTATACCACAAATTTTGATTGTAAGGGTGTTGTTGATATGTGCCTCCCGAAAAGGCAAATGGGACTACCAATTTGTTTCCATCTTTTAAACTGATCTAATAAAGTAAGTACACTACCATCTATATTAGTTCGGACACCTAGTCAAATGTTGTAAACTCCACTAAAAACTAATGTTTCTTTATGGGGAAACGACGCTAATGCTGGTTGGAATAATAAGACTGTATGTTTTGTAATTTTGTATATTAGAGAATGTAATTAATACTATGACATGAGTCTAGACTACGAACAGTACATACTTGAGCTGTAGTAGAACTGCTGTAACATTGTAAAACTGACTATAAATAGTCTCTGGTTGCGTTATTAAACAACCCTAAAACTAACTGATTATTCAGGTAAATGAAAGTTCTAGGTACATTTCTAATGAAGAAAGAATAAAAACAAGGTAGAATTAAGAGATTAATGCAAATTTAAAAGAGAAATTCCTTCCGTTGTACCGAAGAGAAAATATAATTGCTTTTATATATAAATAACGTTTATGTATATTGAGTTCGATTTGTCGTGCGATAGAGTGTGGTTGTTGTCTCTGCAGTGCGTATAAATCGGTGTTTTCTGTGCGTAAAAACAATGTCTAGATCTTCCAGATTGCGAACCTCCCGATAAAGGAGGGGTTGGTTCTATCGGCAGTGAAATTAGATCCGCGTTAAATACATTGAATTGTGAGGAATTAGAGTTAGAAGTTAATGATATAGAATACGATGAGCTGAATATTCGACCAGGTAGTCTACTTCAAAGAAGTGGGACAGGGATAAAACTGCAAGGGAAAAAATCTGTAGGAAGAAGTCTCGAGTCTCAACTTTTTAAGTAACGTCGTAAAATCGGCCGTCCTTAAAGAAAACGTAAATAATAACACCACAAATAAGATTATTAAAAGTATTGAGAAAATTGCTACTAGCAATATAATACGTATTAATGAAGGTATTGACAGTGCTAATAGTAATTCGACGGAAGCATCGCAAAGGAATAAAGCGGAGTATCGTTATGCGGTAACAGATGAAGGGCCATTTCATGTTTATTTAAAAGGGGGAGGAAATTTAAGTAACACTCACCCTACGGCTATTAGTAAGCTACTACTAATCAACCACAAAGAAATTAACCAAAATGTTCAGGCAATTTCTTTCAGTGGAAGAAATGGAATTAAGGTAGTGTTAAAGTCGCCCTTGTCAGCAAACCATCTTCTAGAATCTTCCTTCTTGCGTGAAAAGGTATTAAAGCTTACATTCCACAATTTATGCTAAGACGAATAGGGGTTATTAGAAATGCCGATTCTTTTGAAATTCTTTATGTGAGACGCTTCACGAAAAAAAAAATAAGAAAGGGGGATCAAGTTCATTACCAACCGACCTCCACCATAATGGTAATGGAAATGAGCATCACTCAGATAAATGTCAAGTATTTACCCCTATAGCGTGTATTTTTTGTAAAGAAGCTCATGTTGCCACGGCTCACAAGCAGTGTGGGGAATATAAAAAACAAGAAAATATTAAAATAATTATGGCCACTCAGAATTTATCATATAGAGATGCTAAAAATAAATAAGAATCTTCCTACTCGGGCGTTACAGAATTTTCCCGTATTGAGTGACTTTAGTCCCAAATGTAAACGTCAATTGCCAACCATCAATAATTTTAATACCAAGGAATATAAAGAAATCATATTCTTTGCCTCAGATATTAGCGGTAATGGTGCATGTCTTAACAATCCTTACAAACCTACTTCTTTTTTTTGATAAAGAAAAAATATCTTATTGTCCTCCAAAATAGTAGCGGATATATTAGATACCTTAAACTCAAATATGAAAAATATATTAGCTTAGAATCAGTTCTGAGACAACAAATAAAGTCAATCCTTAAAAAAACAAAATGGGTAGTATAAATACAATGCAGTGGAATGCTCGATCCATAAAATCAAATAAAGGTAATCTGGACAAACACTTGGTTGATAATAATGTTAAAATTAGTCTTATCAGTGAAACATGGTTTAAACCACAAAATTTCGTTAATTTCAGCAAGTATAATATTTTCCGTGAGAACCATTTGGGCGGATATGGGGGTGTGTGTATACTTTTGCACAAATCCTTACCATTCAAAGAAAACTTTGATTTCTTTCACACTCAGGATGTAATGTGTGTCTCTGTAACAGTGATATTTAAATCATGTTGTTCAGTAACCTTTTTATTCGATTTATGTGAGACCAAATAGTAATATCTCATACCGGAATTGGAACAATTTTTTATTAAACTTGAGAAACCGTGCATAATTGGTGGCGACTTCAATATTCATCATTTAGCCTAGGTAAATAACTTGTCTGATTTTGCTGGAGAAGAGTTCTTGCATGTTATAGAGGATAATGACTTATATATTCTTAACAATGGAAATCATACCTTAGTCCCTCGACCGGGACAGCAACTTTTAGCTGTGGACATCAGTGTTTGTAGTCCCAACTTAGCTCCGTTGCTTACATGGGATGTTACAAGAGATACCTTAGGGTACGATCACTTAGTTATTAATATGAAACTAATTCATGAATCAAAAGGGGAACATTTTTCGTCTGATATGTGGAACTTAAAAAAAACTAACTGGGTAAAGTTTGATACAATTATGAATGCACTCTCTCAAATATGCTTGAATACAGGTGACTATTCGTATGATAGTTTTGTAAACAACCTAAAACTGTTATTGGTGGAATAACGACGGTCAGCGGTCTTCGTGAATATTATGCCAATCCAACTGTAGAAAATTTTGTTAAATACAAACAAATGGCTGTCCTAGCAAACAAAGTAATTCTGAAAAATAAACGTTTCTCGTGGGCTGATTTCTGTTCTAGTCTGACCTTGGATACCCCTATTAAGTCCATATGGAAAGAAATTAGAAGGTTATCATTTAGTACAAATGGCAATAGGCAGACAACAGCTAAAGGCGGATGATGTTCGTCATTTTTAGACAATTTAACACCACCATCGGTGCCAGAGTTATTAAAAGTTTCTCAATATAATACCTCGGCAGATCCTTTTTTTTTAAAAATCTTTTCATATTAACGAGCTAAATTTAGATATAAAATCATCTAACAAAAACTCTGTTCCTGGCTTAGATAAAATCCATCATCAAATGCTGCAAAATCTACCAACATCGGCGAAAAAACATCTCTTTTAAAATTATCAATAATATTTTCAAGGATGAAAAGGTTCCAGGACAATGGAAGGATTATAAAATCATTCTTATCTTGAAAGCAAATAGAGATCCACTGACTGAATTATATTATAGGCCTATTTCTTTGCCATCTTGTCTTCTCAATATATTTGAAAAGCTTCTAAAAAATCGCTTAGAATCAAATAATAAATATCCCCAAACACAATTTGGGTTCAGGAAAAATTTGTCCACTCAAGACGCCATAGCACACTTGGTGACGGATATACAATCATCTTTCGCTAATGATAAATCGACTTGTGCTGCCTTTGTTGATATTAACGGTTCTTATGATAATATTAACCTAAAACTACTCAATTCACATCTCCAGAAAATAGGTTTGCCCACAAAAATTACTTCTATTATAAATAACTTGCGCGCTTGGCTCTCAGTCCGGACGTCCAGGGTTCGAACTCCGGGGTGATTTCTCAGGGTTGAGGTTCTTCTGTGGTTTTCCTCACTCCATGGCGAATGCGGAGAACGAATATCATCTTAAGACGCTCCACAGGCGCAGGCGTAATAATAACTCATGGCCGGCTGATGCCCCCTGTAATTCACGAAAAGCTGTTGGGGGATGTGAAGGCATGAATTATTATTATTATAACTTATAGTCTGGAAGAGAAATCTTTCTCAAAGCGAATAGCACCATGTACGGTCCACAAACTACAAATCTCGGAATTACGCAAGGCAGCATTCTTAGCCCCATCCCATATAGTTTATACACTCATGAACGAGAGAATCTTTTTGAGGATAATATCAATCTAGTTCAATACGCAGATGATTTGTGTTTATATAAGAGTAATCGTGCAATCGATCGTACTTACCATTACTTGAAAAATGCTCACCAACTTCTAATTTCATGGATTGACAATAACGAATTAACAATTTCGTATGAAAAATCCAATATCATATCTTTTACTAGAAGCAGAGAAAAACTACCTAATCAAATGAAGGTACTTAGTGCATGTCTACCTGTGACGCACGAGAAAAGGTTCTTAGGTATTACCATAGATAAGGAATTGACATGGCGCAGTCATATAAAGTATCTAATTCAAAGCTGCGAATAATCACTAAACATTCTGCGTATGACTTCTTCTACAAAATGAGGGGCAGATCCTTCCATTTCGTTACTATTCTGTAGAGCCACTATTAGAGCTAAACTTCAGCAATATATGGAGATGCAGCAGATTCCCTTAAAAAAAATCGATGTAATTCATAATAAATGCTTGAGATTATCTACTGGGCTATTAAGAAGCACACCTATAAATGTTTTGATAGTGGAGACTTGTGAAGCGTCTTTTGGTTTAAGAAGAAAAATTCTCGGTACTAAATACATAATAAAATGTTTTTTTTTGAAAAGACGACATTGTAAAGAAAATTCATAACCTGTTCATATTATACCCACCATCCAAATTTTGGATAAAAAGAAAATCCCCTGTACTGGTATCGTGCTATTATGCTATAAATTCGTTAGAAATTCTGTCGTCTGTCTCCAGTTCCAGTACCTGCGATATTCCATATAAGCACCTTGTATCCCCTATATGGTATTGGTACTATGACGAACTCATCAAGAGTCAAACCTCTCATTTTATTTACCAAGAACGTGAATAATTACTATCACAAATATGGAGTAATTTTTATGTAATTTATACTGATGGCTCTTGCAAGAATCAATATTTTGGTTGTACCTTTTATGACCCACAACTACAATATCGCAAGTCTTATAAACTCAATTCAACTATGTCGGTATAGACAACAGAACTAATAGCTGTTTACTAGGCAGTGAACTGTCTAAAAACGTTACACCTCCCAGGAAACGTTTTAATCATACTGGACTGTAGAAGTGTGGTAGAGAGACTAGGTAGTATTAATATGTCAACTAAAATAGGCCCCTTGATACTTCAGGAGGATTATCAGGAGATTCATAATCTTATCCAAGAAGTAGAACTTTTATGGGTGAAGGGACACATAGGGATAGTCGGTAATGAATCAGTAGATACGTTTGCCAAATTAGGATGCACTTTACGTGAAAGTTTAGATCATAAGCTATTCCCAATTGATTTGGATTAATTTGCATTAAAGCCCATTTATTCAGAATTCGAAAGATACTTTGTTGAAACTGACACAGCCAACTTCTTTAAAGCATTGCATGCTACTCCTTCAAAAAAGCCTTGGTTTAATGGCATATCATCTAAGAGCCTTGTTAAAACTATATGTCGACTAGGTTGTAATCATGGGCTTTGCTACAGCTATTAATTTAAAATTAAATTATGGGATAACGATACACGTGGAGAAATAGGGTCTCTGGAACATTTAATTATGTCATGTGCCAAGTACGACAATTACCGCTCGATTTCCTTTCAAAAACGTGTCAAGGTTGATAATCTACCATTTTAAATATTTTAGTTTAGTAGGTTCCCGTAACATAGGAACTTGAAGTTGGCAACTCAACGCTGGTGCACTTATCGGTATCATTCATAGTTAAAAGTCAAATTATTATTTGAGTGTTTGTGTAATGATATGCCTGTTTATCCTTTGTTTCAAACTACATGTGGGTTCCTTTCACCCGTGGTTCTGTTTTGTGTTGGTTGTGACAGCTGTTGTTCAGGTAAAAGGGACTCTTTGATCCGCTCGGGCGGTAATTTTCCTAGCATGGGTCCGTCAAGCTGAACATCTCCAAGGTGAACCTGTCTCTCCCTGCAGATTGCAGGGTAGTAGACAAGAAGGTGCACAGGAGTTTCCTCTGTTCCTTCGCACTTTCTACATGAAGCAGAGTTTACTAGATTCATGCGATGAATGTCTTTATTCAGTGCGCAGTGTCCAGTCAAGGTCGCTGTGAGGGCTCTCAGTTTGGTCCTGCTCATTAGGACTGCCTTACACAGTCTTCTCTCACCTGGATAAATCCGGAGAGATTTACAGTGTCTTAAACCGTTTCACCGTTCCAGTAGGACCGGTGATTGGCGGCGAGCTCGGATTTAACGGAGGTCTTAAGACTGCCCTGGGTACTCCCGCACTTCGGTTCAGGACCTGAGAATGGTCGTCCACTGGCATCTTTTGCTAGCAAATCAGCTATTTCGTTCCCTTTGAACCCCGAGTAGCTTGGCACCCATCTCAGCATAACGCCGCGATGTTCCGCCAGTTGTTGCAGCCTTCCAAGGCACCCCAATACCACCTCGGAGTCAAACTTGACAGCATGTAGCACCCTAAGAGCGGCTTGACTGTCCGATACGATTTCCACCGCTTCCAGGTCGTGTGCGTAGTCGAGAGAGTTCTCTGCACATGTCCGGATGGCATTTACTTGTGCTTGAAAGATGGAGCAGGAGATTCCTAGACTGATGGCTTCGCCATCCGGTTCTACCTCTTTCCAAATTCCAATACCTGTGCCATTCGAGGTTTTCGAGGCGTCCGCAAACCAACGGGAAATACTTTGGAGCCGAAAATGAACTGACACCGGAGTTTGGGAAGTTTCTTCCTCCAGGTAAACGGTACAATAGTCGTTTTACTAGAGTTAACATTTAACCCTTCTTTTCGGCACCATGTTTCTACGAGTCTGAGTGTGACTTGCATCCTTTCGGATACTACGCCCTCACACCTCCCGCTGACCATGATGGTAATAACATCGGCGTAACCCTGCGCGCAAAAGCCCGCTCTCCGAAGATCGGATAGCAGATCATCCACAAGCAGACACCAGAGCAAAGGCGATAGCACACCGGCCTGCGAGCAGCCGGCTGCCACCGTCACCCCTATGTTGCAGAGGATCATGGATATATGAACTGTTCTGTTGTTTAACATGAAGGTGATCCACCTGGTGAGCGTTGGCTCGACTCCACGTCATCGCAAAACCCGCTGCATTGACAAGAAGGACGCCCTGTCAAAAGCGCCCTCAATGTCGAGAAAGGTAGCCAGCGCAATTTCTTTGTGCACCCAAAGGCAATGTCTGCTCGCCGTTATGTTGAAATTCGCTATCAATTTTTAAGTTAAATGTCTTCTTTTTTAGTGTTGAACAAGAGTAGAGAATAAGTGCTGTATTCAAATATTTCCAAATTTGTACATAACACTTGTTTCAAGTGATCTTTTCAGATCATCGAATAAAATAGTTATAAAAAAGTAAGTATTCGAAATTCTCTAAACATGCACTTAACATTGATTTCCTACAGACGTATTCTCAACTCGTGCATAAAGAAGGCTTTATAACTCATTTTAAAAAGCAGCACAAATTTGTTTATTTCCGACACAAAACAGCGCACGATAAGTACTTTTCGAATGCATTCTGAAAATTGAACATTTTTCAGAATGCACTTAATAGTGATTTCCGTTAAGCTTCTTCACATTCAAACCTCATAAAGAGCTGTATAACTTTAAAAATTCAGCGGTAGAATTCTTTTACGTCGCAATTGAGTTATATGGGAGTACGTATTTTCCGAATCTACTCAGGACCACAAGGAACACTTAATAACTCGCTTAAAAGAGCGACAACATATTTTATATTTGCAAAAAGAACCGAAGCAAAATTGTGGTATGAAGAAAATTTAAGGATTAGAATGATTATTCATTCTAGTTGCTCACACCAAATTTTTTATTTGAAGCACAAAACGGCACAAAATGAGCGCTAAATGATGCATTAATTGTATTTTAGAAATTCTGAGGTGGTCCCATTGGAGACATACAGCCATTTGCATAAAATATACATTTTGTAGTAATTTCGAATATCTATTTGTAAATACCATATTTATTATACAAAATCATATAAAGACTTTATATAGCGACATAAATTTATGCGAGCACTGCATTTATTTAATGTAATTCTCGAAAAAAAAAACATTTTAATTTCGTCGTTACTGGCGTATTCAATATCGATACTTTAAAATATTTTCATACATCATGATATGCACGTAATGTTTATTGTTCTAATTTTGTGCATGCTTTATAGTCTTTTTAATATTTATTTGTACTTCATTTTTGAATCTGAAACATCTGTTATTTGAATAGATGAACAGTTAAGAACACATCAAAGAAAGCCTAGAAAACTATATGTTACAACATTATGTAAGATATTGTTTTTCGATGTGTTTTTAATACATCATGGGATCATTCGCATCTGCATTTACCATATACACTGTTGGTGCGCGTACTTTCTGATTTACCAATCCATGAGCTGCTCGGTAGAAGGGCTGAGAAACTGCTCCGACTTGTTTCGCTGCATTTGAGACAGCAGACAAGTACGTTATTAGAATGCTAACTTAGGCTGTTAGTTTAGACATGGTGATAGTGGCCGAGAAGAAATTGCAGCGTTTTGAGTAGAAAAATCGCTCGAGGCCATGATGATCATGATGACGCCACATAGGCAGAAACATGTATGTGTGTTAGCGTTTTATGTCTCGCATGTCTTTCTCGTGAATTGATTTCACTAATACTATGAGAAAGCTGTATTTAACAGCATTATTATATTAGGTATTGCTGTCTGAGCATTTATCGACATGTTTCCATTATTGTAGTGTAGCATACTAGGGTAATAATACTTGTTGAGACAAGTACGTTGAGTTGAACTACGTTCCTCAACAATGTGTTTATGCAAATAGTCCGCTACATCCAAACAATGTATAGGTCAAATCAGTAATTTCGCAGTTACAAACACATTCCGGCCATTCAATCGTCCGATTCATTTCCCTCTTCACACATTATCTATTCCACGTGAATGATTCAACCAATACCATGTATTTAGCAGTATTATTATGTTGTATTTACAGTTACCTACTCATCTATTCATTTAGACTTCCTGCAACCGTATTTAGGAATTCGGGTTTTCCTGTGGATTGAGTTGTGTACATTTATTGTCATATGTTTTCGTGATGTTCATTCAATATTTATTATTACATACTAGAGACCGGATTATATGCAAAGTGGATATATTTTATTTCTTGCATATCTTTAATTATAGTCTATATGTAGACGTATTACACTAATTGAAGTTAATTAGCACTAATTAGTAATGGGATATATTGCACATTTAGGCATTTCTATGCATATTTTTACAAAAGTTGCGTATATTGCATATTTAGGCTTTTTCTTATCCTTTCGATTAGTAAGAATTCCTAGTAATTCCTAATGTAGATCGACAACGGACAATTCTCAGAACGATAAATCTTTTACATTGGTTTCTCTTATACTTTTCTCCAAGAGCTGCACGTGTTTAATTTCGCCTAGCAGAAGGGATGTGGTGAATAGGTTTTATTATTATTAATTCCCAAATAAACTATTCGTTCATTGAATATCTTTGAGCGAAACAGCATGTAATTGTGTTACGTTTCTAAATACTGTGCGTACATACAATGTGTATAGCGAACAAAATTTCTTTATGGATTAAGCCGTATCCTGAACTGGTAATGGATGGCGACAAAATATTTTGTCGAGCCTGCAGTAAACTGGTAACTTTAATTTTACTAAAAGCTTTGCAATTGTTTTTAAATTCTTTAACTTTTAATATAAAACGACAATTGTTGTTGTAGGTGTCTTGAGAGACAAAATACCTGATTGATCAACACGCTGAAACTCCATCACATATTGGAAAATGTAAAAAACTAAAGCGATCGGTATGTGTACAGCAATCTATATATCAATGTGTAGCATCAACTTCACGAAAAATTCTGAAACATGGTCTAAATATCCCGAGGAAAACTGACGAGCTGCAGCTTAAGATCAGAACAGGTGGGACAATGAAATGATAGTTTTCGATCCTTATTTTTCAAATACTGAAGCTCAGTTCGGGATAGACCACTACAAGTAGTGTGAATGTAATTGCGACACATATCACATGTAATCTCTTTTTCTGGCGTAAGTCCATTGTTGCAAATAGCACAAGAGGTCATAATTTACGCTACCCAAATACCGATACTAAATACCAAACAGGTGAAAAAGAAAAAGTACAAAGGAAAAGGAAAAGACAAGGATACACTTCACACCAATGGGCCGATATTGGTGCCTAACTAAGACGCACAAAGAGGGCCGCTGATAGAGTAGGATTTAATTTTGAAGGGAAATTGTATGAATATACAATATTTTGGTAGTTCGTGTATTAAGTTACACCAAAAATATATAAGTTGTAGAAAATAAAAACAGGTAGAACAACAAATATAACAACAAGGAGGAAAAAGCAATTGCGTTAGATCGAATAGTGAGCCATATATATGTACAAACAATAATTTCACTAAATGGATCAAATAAATGCGAATATCGATAACACAATCAGACTCACCAGACAATTAGCTATCCGCTGATATACTTTATCATATAAAACTACTTATAAAACTCACAGAAATCACAATAATACAGAAGAGGCAACAACTATGTCTGCACACCTTGAACAGTGATTTTTAATATGCCTATTTCTTATAAAATGCGAAATACACGAAAGTTACAATAAATAAATTAATCGGTTTAGTTTTGAACGAAATTAACTAATTATTACTTCGAAGATTACACAAAAAGTGTACCGAACTAGTAGTAAATTATAAAATGCACTCTAATAATAAGGTGATTTTGTTAGATGCATTCACACAAGCTCGTCCGTCAATACGCAACATATAAAAGTAATATGGTATATTAAGTCTACATTGCTTGTAATGTCAAGGCACTAATTCGTGAATAGGTCATGCACAGCAACTACCACAAAAGGACAAATAAAACTACTTCCAAAATAGTAAAAGATTAACGAATTAACAAACAATCCTGGGAATAAAATATTTTTCAAATAATAGATTAGAAAATAATTATTCTGCAAAATAAACAATATGCCAGAGAAAGAGGAAGGTAATTCTGTAACATGGTTTAAATATCCCGAGGAAAACTTCTAGGATTTTTAATTAAGGATGTGCAACACTTTGATATTTAAATTATACAAGTTTAATATTCATATTAATGTATGATTTAGGAAAAGAATATTCCTAATTGGAAAAACCAACACACTGCCCTCATAAGAAATAATAAGAAAAAAGGGGACTTGAAATTTACATTGGGTACTGCTGTCTAAGAGTCAACACCTCTTTTACATATATATACTAGGGTGACAGAATAAAATAGGCCCCTACTAATTAAAAAAAAGATTCTATTCTCGTTATATACACAAACTATTTTAAAATTTTTAAATTAGAGTAATATTTTGTCGATTCACCTTTACTTGCGTGAAGTGCTGCGAGTCGTCGTGGCATAGAATCTATTAAATGCTTAATGGTGTCTTCTGGAATATTTAACCACTCTTCTGTAACAGCTGCCACGAGTTCTTCCTCATTGCTGGGTTTTCGTGGTCGTTTCGCCATATTTGTCTGGATTATGTGCCAAACATTCTCTATTGGATTCATGTCTGATGATTGGCCTGGCCATGGTAAAATCCGAATCCCTTGTTCCTCTTTCCATGTTCCATGGTTGTTGTTCTTGCTTTGTGGCAGGGTGCTGCATCCTCCATAAAAGTGGCGTCTTCTTTAGATAAAATGGCGTTGTCGAATATCGGTAGTAGTCCTTCTGTTAATATTTGGATATATTTTGCCGCATTTATATTTCTGTCGCAGATTACTAATTGCGATCTTCCACCATACCTTATCGCGCCCCACACCATGACGTTCACACCGCCGTATTTCACCGTCTGATGCAAAACTTTGTCGTCCAGTTGCTGTGACGGACGTACGACGTACGACCACTATCAGTGAATTGGCAGTATCTGCTTTTGTCCGAAAAAATGACAGACCGCCAAAACTCTTCGGGCTTCGTTCGCATTTCGATTGCCCTAGACATTCGGCGCCGTTTTTTTTTTCTTTGCCACCCTTTAATACATCCCCACACAGTGGAGGTATCTCAGAACGGTGCGCTGACTTTTCTGTGAAGTTGCCGCAAGCTCAGCTGTACTCTTTCGCGGTTCTCTTAACACTTCGCGCACAAGCAACCTTTTACTTCTTTCAGAAGGTCCGGCACGACCTGGTCTCGGCTCCACTGTTGTTTTTTCCTAGCGTTTAAATTGTGTAATCACACGGTTAACTGTGGACAACGGAATATTTAAAAAGTTACTTATTTCACGTTGCGAAGCGCCGCGTTCACTCTGGCCAACGACGAGACCCCGGGTGAAGTCGCTAATATCTCTCGAACCTTGTAAGCGTGGCATAGTTGTAATGATACTGAACTATGACGAATTCCTCCCCTACTCTAATGACAAGAGAAAGTTCTTAATTCGTTCTTAGAATTTAGCTGTTTACATATTTATACCGCTTTACCTGGTGTCTATTTTATTCTGTCACCCTAGTGTATACAACCCTACCCCTTATTATTTTATTATAAAAATAGAACACGTCTTTTTCATAATAAAGATAATAAAAAAGATTTTGTCTGCACCTAGTTTGGCAAATGCGAAATATTCAATTATAGCTAGTATTGTCTTTTATAAGCTTTCCGTAAAGATATGAATTACCGATATGTTGCAAGAAATAGTTCCTCCCATAGTCGCATATACAATTTTAAGTTTATCTATTTGAAGGTAATTACGACTGACTAGCGAACAATGTATTGGTATTGTGGTATGTTCATAGGTAGCTAGCTGTACTGTTACATGTGACGACGTGTTCGCCATAGATAACACCACATAGGTGGGAATGTTCCGTACTATAGGTTGTGACTTTAAAAAATGCCATCTGTTGGTGCGGGAGGTAAGTTTTTGTCGCGTGTGCTGTCAAAAACCGCGGGTGGCATATGGCGGCAAATTAGAATGTATTTATTTCATTTTTATATAGATGGTTGGTATGCATGGAAACACCGGAATTTTTATGGAAATTTTTATTTTACGAAATTACATGGTACAAGTGTGGTATTACATCGTGCAATAATGCGTGAAGGCTGGAATTCCGAGGGTCGAAATCTGCAATAATCAGCAGTAGCTGGAATTTTTGTATTCCATGCCTTGACTACAATTTCAATCACAAAATAATTTATTTCAAGCATAGTAGGGCGAGTTTTATTATGTGCAATTTTCTAAATCAATTATGAATGAAATTCTATTTGCATGTAATTGTAAAAGACAATTTTGTCTGCCCAATATATACTCCATCACAGCGTTTACATTATACATAGTAATTTTTCGATTTTTCCCATGTTATCTACTTGGTCTTAGGGTTTCTGTGGAATGTGTTACACGTTATTGCTGAAAAAAAAACCGTTTTCCAATTTAGCGTAAAACCTTTCGCGAAACATGCCACAAATCGATATTTTACATATATCTTACAAATGCTACTTGACACTCTGGTTTAATTTCTAACTCTTACTCGCGTGCTAAGCCCCTCAATACTCGTATATACATCATACACACGTCCTTAATTTAAGATTGAATACGGTTTTGAGAAATGATACAATGAAATACCGCAAGTGAATGTTCGAATGACCGAATCGAATCTCCAAAGATGAATATACAGGTATTGTAAGTTTTATGTATACATCTATTTCATGCTTACTTCTAGGTCCTGGGACTAACACTTCAACTAATATAATGCTGCTATCGCTGACCATTCCATGGGTAACTGTAATTGAAAAACATTTGGAAAGTAGTGAAGGTTTCTCATTTCCTTTGCGCTTACTTCGTACTAATGTTTTACAGCAATCAATAGATGTAGCCACACTTCTCGCAGCTTCGCAAAAGGATTCCCAAACCAGAGCTTCACCTAGCTTTGATTCATTTGACATATTGCAAGTATTTCTGTCGACTCCATTCGGTTCTGGTGTTGGAGCGTTGCTTTCAGCCGCAATTGTACAATGCTCGTTATCAGAAACATCTGCAAATGTTTATAGATGATAGTATTATTAGAATTTTAAATTAACACTTTTTCCTTTCATAAATGGGATTCACTTTTCTTTGTTGCTGCATTCATACTTAACAGACGTATCTATAGTATGTTTATGTACTTACTTTCTCTTCCATCTACTGTTGGCACAGGCAGGAATAGTGACGGCACTGCATTTTTCTTCATGTAACTTTTTGAAGCTCGACCCTCATCATGAAAATGCACATGGCATGCTCGGTGATTTTTGTGCACCAGCTGACGGTTTGTTTGCGTTACTTCATGCTGGACGTATGCTGGCGTTCGGGAAACGATGGCGGGGTGAACGCTTGTTACCGCATCTATGAACGGCACATTTTGCGAACACCATGACGATCTAAAGCACAGAAACTTGGAACACACTTACAAAGTATTATATTAGTGCGAACAATTAATGCACTGCTACAGTCGAAAAAAAAACGAATTCTAAATGTGAGCGTGCATGAAGGTTCGAAAAGTGTTTTAAGAAAATAAGCGACTACCACCAATCAAGCAGTAAAGACCCACAGACAAGTGACAGACGACGGGTGAAATGTCGAGATAATATATATAGGAATTGAAAATAGGGTGCAACACAAACATTTTCTGATATATATGCTGAATACTTTTCATTACTATCAATGTTACTAATTTAGTGACCTAGAAAGGTCAACATCACCACAACTAAATAACTATGTCATAGTTAGGGACATTACTTTATGTAAGGTTAGAGGTAGAGAGACGCCGCCTAGTGGTATGATAGTATAAGCTTAAAAACGGTATCACTTGCGGCGTTTAAGATAGCGAACCGCAGTGCTCGCTTCGAGCGACAATATTACAATGTATAGTATAAGAGAAAGCGTTCGATTGTCGGAAATATTCGGCTAAAGCGGGGAGGTACGTAGATACTGCTTGTTTCGCTCGACTGTCCGGATTAAATTTTGGCCTACTATACGCAAACGAAGATTACTACCGTATGTAGTGCTGACACGACTTCCAGCAAAATGTTGCATTATATGCTTAGTGGCTAGCAGACTAGGTACACAGGAAGTTGCGACAGTTGGGACAATCTCTAACTTGGCTCGCTGAGGATGCAAGTATAACTCTCGAAATCTATACGGAAACTGCGGGGTCGATTTCCAATTACTTCTTTAGGAAGTCTGAGATTTTATACGGGTGCTTTACCCTTTTTCTCTACCATTAGTGTTACGTTCTCCTATTTTGAAGAACAGTAATGCTGTAGCCTGCTCGTAAATTCTTGAGTTTCTTGACCAATACGTACTTGCAAAGAATGCTCACTTATTTGGTAGGTTGAAGGTTTTACAATGAAACTCTTGCGCACGCACAAAAATATATATTTAAAAAATAAAACCTGTTCACGAAACAATAATAGAGCGACTTTCGGCCCTCACAACCTGAGATATGGTTTATTATATATCTCGTAACAGATTGCGATGCTCACCTACTGCCCTTAGTAAAGCGTTGATACTGTTACAGAATACGAGGTCATTTTGTTTTGAAAATAAATTCTACCTTTCTTACTGCTTACTACGGAATATTTATATTTTTGCCCCTTTGTCTAAGGCTGAAAGGATGAAATATATCTTTCAAACCTTATACCGAAAGTTCTGCTTGATGAAAACTTAAGAGCAATTAAATTACAAAAATTTATTTGGCTTATTTGACGCGGCTCCTTGAACATGGCAACAAAGTCAGAGTCCGTTTCTGCTTTCCTGACTCTCGAACTTATGTAGTGGTGAGGATGTTATGCGATGGTGCGTTGTATTGTACAGCACGGGTTTTATATCTAAAGGGAATGTTCAGATATTCTACGGATATTTTACTTTAGTTCTTAACGTACTTGATATACCAGCGATTTTAGTTGGACAAAAGTAGCAAGCTGAAGAATGGTTCCTTAGCTCTTCCCATGTCATCGCAACTGCAAACGGCATGTGACAATGTTGCCCATTTGCAGCCACTGAGCCGCGAAATGTTTGTTAAACAGCACATATGTGCGGCTCAAACACTATTCTAATCTCCAAATTCACCCCCGAAGTACAGTTCATAACTTTGTTTGATGAGAGGAGTTGCTTAGGCGGTTCACAAGTTTTATTAGTCAAAGTCTGGTACAGGGTGTAATAAATTATTTTAGAGTTCCAATAGACTCCACAATAAAGAAATGAATATTTTAGAATATAACGCGTCATTCCCTAAATATCACGCGTAACATCCCGCAATTATACACTGCTGGAAAACACCAAGTTACCGATAAGATATGACAATTTGGAAATAAAACATGCAGTTACAAAAAAATGATGGGTGATGGATAAATTCTGATGGTATATTTGCATCCAGTGGGGAAAATTCTATGGGGATAAACGAAGACTATTCACGTAAAAAAACAAAGGATTTTGGAGAATTTTATTATTATTATAATTATTATCATTTAATAATAATTCTGATCAAGATAAATCAGAGAGAGGTATTTTACAAATATGCTTGCAATGTACACAAAAACAATCTGGCATCATATACAGCAGAAACCCAACATCCTGCGTGGTCGAGTATACTTTGATTTGCTGTGCAGGTTTTAACCCTAAATAATTTTTATCCAAAAGGCCTTCCTATTTGGCTAATTGGCTAGGGCAAAAGGTTACCTTCCACACACATACCCCTCGTTTAGTATTTATTAACGTTATCAATGTTGGACGAGTAATAGTAAATTCTTTCAGCAGGATTCTTTAGCTGCAACGCTTCAGCGCAATGGCGAATCAAACTCCCGGCTCCAAATGTGATACAGGCAGCAAATACGAAGTCAGCGTAATGGCGTTCATCGCCTCTCGCCTTTCGAAATCCGACAATGTGAAAAATTACCGCATCTTCTGTAATTTCGACGAGGCCCATCCATTTGATGATATAGTAGCAGAAATACGCTTTAAAGGATTGGAACACAGTCAAATATACGCGATTCAGGTGAAATCTGGCAAGGATAAGTTGAACATAAACAAATATCTTGATGGATACGAGAAAATTATAAGAGAAGGAGGTCTGAAACTTGGAGAAAGTGCTAGAAATGATCGTATTGCTTTCTTGTACTTCTGCAGTAAAAGCCCCACTAAGAAGATATTTTCTATGGCAACAAATGATAGTACTACTGATCTGATACTTAGGCCGCATAGAAGAACGTGCAATATGCTTAAAGCTATTTTCAACAACGCTGAGGCTAAGGAACTATTTTCTGAGGACCCAAAAGCGATAGATCAACAAAACTTTCTTGGAAGCTTTCATTTATTCCTAAACCAGCCCGATACTCAGAGAATTATTCACATTCTCAAAGGCATTTGGAGCGTTGACGATCCATCGTTGATATTCCTATATCTGGAGAACTATTTCAGCAAGAACAGAAGCGGATTAGATAAGGCGACATTTGAGCATGAGTTGTTGAAGATACGTCTTTCCGATTACGTCGTAACACAAACAAAAGCAATCGCGTTCCAGCATGAGGCAGTAGGCGAGTGGATTAAATTAACTTTAGAGCAAGATATCACTATTGTACAGAACAAAACGAATGTTGAGCAGTACTTGTATGGGTGCATCCTACAAAACATTCCAGACGTAATCAACATTGACGAATGGAACCGCGGTGTTGATAATATAGGAAAAATAGATCATGGTATCAAAAATAGGCTCAAAGCAAAATCTCTCAAGGCAGAGACTTTAAGGGATTCGACAGTACAAACGTGGATAGACGGAAAAACGCCATTGCTTTTAAAAGTCGACACTTTGCTCCCACCTTTACAAGAATTTTCTCATTTAAAAAAGCGTTATGTTATAATCGATTCGAATGTTGAGAGGAGATGCAATGAAATTAAAAGTTACAAGTTGAGCGTGTTTACACATTTGGATGACGTGAAGGCCGATAAAGTAATGGAGGCAATTCCAGTTTCACTGCAAGGTAGAAAACCGGTTTCCTTGTATACGATTATCAATGGAGAAAGAAAATTAATGGAGAGCATAACATGCTTGGATCTAATAAAGTTAATAAAACCAAGAAATACATATTTAAAGCAGGAATGTTTAGATGGCAGCAATTATATGCTGTTTATAATTGAAACTGCAAACTTTCGACGGTATGACAATGATGAATATCGACCGAATGGAGATAATATCTTAATATACTGCGAACCTGGCAAGAGTCATGAATACTACAGTGATTTTAGAGCTAATCTGCAATTCAGGAGATATAAAATCTTCCGTCTCCACTTGACGGACGACCGGAAACTAACACAATTACTAAGGATACTGGATCCGAATATTGCACAAGATGAGGAAGAAAATTGTGGACTAGAACGTTTCTTTATTGACCAACACGGGGAGAGCGTTTACAATATCAAGAATGGTGGCCCTGTACTGGTTATTGCTGAAGCTCCGTTCCATGTCCATTGCAAATATCTAACTCGTAATTTACGTGAAGCTGATAAACGCGACGAAACAAAGATAGATCTAATTAGTTCACCATAAACTATGCTGAAAAGCTGTTACCGGAAGAAGATGTGCTTAAAGGAAGTAACAGTAAAATTATTGTTATAACAGAAGAACCGGGAATGGGCAAAACTATGCTTTTGAATTCCTTATTTCACTCTTGTGATTCGAAGTACTACATTCTATTTATCGATTTGGCCCGCCATCAACCCTATTTACGCAATTTACCCCACAAATGCTTTCTATATGGTCTATATGATTACGTCGATCGACTAGTATTACTACTTGACTCGTTGGATGAAGTTGTAGCTACATGCATGCAGGAGGTAGTAGAACTAGTACAAAACCTCGAGAAAATTAGTTTGCAAAAAATAATCATCGCTTCAAGATTGACAGCTGTCTATTTATTAAACAGTAAGGTTGACTCTAAAACATTCAAAATAGAAGGGTTTAACCAAGTATCCGAGAAACAATCCATTATTGATTGTCGGAATTTAGATATCAGTAATTTACGTCACATACCGTCACAATATCTAACCAACCCTCTATATTTAAATATGTTAAAATATATCGCAGAAAGCGAAACGAATCTTGAAGTGGTAAACGCTTGGGATCTCTATGAAACAGTAGTCAAGTTAAAAATGGAAGATATTATTGTCGACGAATGGAGCCGTATATTCTAGATGACAACGAAGCTCGTTTGACTCTGACAAAGCATCAAGAGTTAGCCCTGAATGTTATGTTTGGTATTAATGAAGTAACAAAAAGTTTGAAACGATACAGTTGGACCGTTCAAATTTTATAAGGCTAGGTTTGATCGTTCGTTCCGATAAGGATGCAAAATATATCTACGAGTTAATTCTAGACACCTGCCAAGCACATATATTAAATATACATTCCGAAACGTTACCATTACATAAAGCTTCTTTAGATGAAAATTATAACAAAGTATTACGTTTGTGTGAAGAGAATAAGCGCTGCTTGCTAGACATGGATGGTCTAGGACGAGGCGTTCTTCATCTAGCGGTAATGTTGGGCAAAGATTTTACTAATTCTACGATCCTAAATAGCCTTATTCGGCGTATGCGCAGAGAAGGTTACGACATATACATGTGTGATAAGATAATGAAATGGACCTGGATCGATTATTTTGAAAAACGCAACCTAGTCAAGGAATTAATTCAATATAGTAATTTTCTCGCTTCGCAAGCTTATCTAAATTACTGTGCAACCCATGTAAAGTCACTAAAGGATCTACTTGAGAGGAGAGATTTCAACGGCTGTTACCACACTGCTATTTTTTACTCTTCGATAAGCTTGATTCGTGCATTGTTATCCTGGAAGTACCGCGAATACAAGACTTCACCAACCAGTGTATCGCGAGAACATTTAGATATAAAATTGACGGAGGAAGGGCTTGACGGTACTCATCTGGTATGCATTTACGGTAACATGCAAGCTATAGAAAAGCATATCGGTAGCGGAATCAATTTCAATGAACCTGATATATTTCGTTGCACACCGTTACACTACAGCATCATGGCGGCCCAAAAGCAGTTTTGTACTTTCGAAAAGTTCGATAAGGTAAACGTCTCATCATTTTCTGAAAGTTTACATTTTTAAATATGGATGGGTACACTTGGATTTGTACAGCGAAGGTGCCGTTACGAAAGCAAAAAAGCGAAGACGTGTTTGAAGCAAATTAACGTTCGCACGGGCAAGTTGTAAGCTGGAGGCCTGGCAAATACTTAGATTTGTCAACCTATAGGTGCACTGAGTTTAATTAAGTGCGATAGAAATCCAAGCCACAGTGTCCCATACAACTGCTGTCGATTGGACCTCATTCTGCCGGGAGGTGGTTTTAATAGCATCAAGCTCATGCCGTTGAAAGTGACAGTGGGTGTTCGGTGGTTACGACGCAGGCACCGGTAGAATACTTGTGGTGCCCGTTCAGTATTGGGGTGTGGACACACTACTGCCAATTTTAAAATAATTGATCCAGAAGCAAATACTGGAGCTCTCCATTAACGCCTTCAATCTCGATTCTGACACTGAATTTCTTTGGCGGCGGTGTCCCCCTTTTATGCCATTGCATGGACTCCTGTTTGGACTCAAGTTCAAAGTGATGAACTCATGTTTCATCTTCGATAACAATCCGCTCCAAAATCTGTGCAGGTTTGTTTCCACACAGCTCCAAAAATTATTTGGACGCGCAGACGCGCTGCTGTTTCTGCAGCGGCGTGAGCATTCTCTGTACCCAATCTTGCACTGACTTTTGTCATGCCCAGGTGGTCATGTAGGATACGCAAAATGGTGGTATCTGATACTCCAACTAATGCAGATAATTGTTTTTTCTGCAAACGGGCATCTTGCAGTACAAATTTTTGTTCTTTTTCGACAATGTCTGATGTGGTGGCCTCAACTGACTTACCTGAGCGGGGGTTGTCTTCAATCGACTCCCGACCATGTTTAAAAAGACCATGCCACTTATAAATCATTGATTTACTAGGGCACTGTTCCCCATAAACGGTTTCCATTTCATTCAATATGGTTTGAGCGTTCTTTCCTTGCTTTGCAAGGAACTTTATCACAGCACGGTGTTCAATTTCCTCTATAGTTTCAGTTTTCTTCCGGATTGACTTGTTTAGCAGGCAACTATTCGTAAACGACTAACGCTATAGGGCTTGGGTCGGTTGTTTTTCATTTACGAGGGTCGGAGCTACCTGCATTTCCTCTTCGTCTTTATTTATGGGTACAGTTCATTTATTTATAAATTTACATTTTTTTTTCTCCCCTTTTTAGGGAGTGTGTGCAGTGTGTTACATTTTTTTGTTTTATTTTTTTGCATGCTTGCTTCTTTTCGGGGGTTGAAGCGTTATACCTTTCTCTTCTGCTCTTCTTTTTATTTGTTTGACGCCGTCTCTTCTCAGTCTTCTGATTGGCTTAATGATTTTTCTTACCTCTTCATTTGGGTGTGTCTTCGTCCTTTGTACGGTGTCATTGGTTCTTCTTAGGATGATGGCATCTAGGGTTTCCAGCTCTAGTTCCGCGTGGAGATCTTCATTTTTCATGTACCGCGGGGCGTTCGTCGCGAGATAATTTTGTTTAATTGGCGTTGTATTCTGTTTTTTTGTTGATCAGACGCTTGGTGCCATAGTTCCCCGGCGTAGGTGGCTATAGGTACCATAGTCGCCTGAAAGTACACTAAGAGGCAAATCATCTTCTAGGTCAGATGTATCAGCCTCAGTTAACTGGTCTTCACTTTGCATATTTACATGATTAAATCCTGCTTTACGGAAGCAATTTTGAGCTGTCTCTTTGGTTACTTGGTCCCAAGCGGTTTTTGCCAAATAAACTGCATCCAGTGGTGCAATTTTCTTTATTAACTCAAAAGCTGTACCAGCTTCAATGCTTACTAACAGATGTTTGAGTATTAGATTTCGGTAATAAGTTTTAAAATTTTTTATCTATTTTAGAATTTAATATGAAAATAGTATCAACGCATTAATACAAGATAACCTTATCTAAAAAAATTATATGCATACCTGTTAAAGGAATCCCCTTATGCCGAACTGCTGTAGACATCGTCATAACACAATTTGTCAATTTTAGTACCATCAACCCGTCAAAAAGCTTCTTTTTTCATTCAAATTGCTATTCGACATCCATTTGTTTAGAAGGATTTCTTTATGTTTAATTATATCTGCAGCTTGTGTTTTTCCAATATTAAAACGCTTGGATAAGTTCCTTACACTTAATTTCTCTTTATTGTAAACTTCAACAATCTCAACTTTTTGTTTAAGCGTGAGAATTCTTCTATTTAGAGCCATTTCCACAATGAATGTGCCGCCCACTGTGTCTTTTCCGCATAGACATCAGACTAATATTGAAAGCAGATTCAATCGAAAGCGTACACCCAAAGAATAAGAACGGTAAACCCCCGACCAACTTGGGGAAGTCCCTAATTCACGCCAGGCAGAAATGCACGACATAGGCTGCGTTTGTACCGAAAAATTAAAGTCGGTAAATCTCCGGTACACTCGGGGAAGCCCCAGCGAAATTGACGCGCGGCGCGATTGAGAAATACAATAGCAATACTCTCGATATAAAAATAAGATAAGGCGTTTCTTTTCATTTTATTTTTTGTCCGATCAAGAGAACATTTTCTCGTGTCCGCATCCGTTCAAGTGAATGTCCGTCCAAGAAAGAGTTAGTACAATGGAAATTAAATGAGAGCCGGTCGGGACCATGAGAAACTGTCCGTTTAAGGGAGGTGTCCGTGTAAGAGAGGTGTCCGCGAAGGGGAATTTCAGTGTATATATATATATAGTAAACGATAATGGAGTTTACGTCTCCACTGCACATGTTGCTCAGGAGACTTTTTTTAAAACATTAAAGTTGTAGATTATATGTTAGTAATGCACAACTGAAGTTAATATTTGTAAAATTTAATATACAGAAAGAGAACGGTACAGGCTAAATATTTGAAATAAATTCAATAGAGAGGGAGACCTAAAGGTACTTTGCCTCCAACAACATCAACAATAACAGAAATAAAGGCGTGAACCATACAGTGACGAGAAAATATTAAAAGTAGATAAACAAGAAAAATTCAGAAAATCATTGATATTATAAAAGATTTAAAAGAGAATAATTCATATCATTACAATATATATATATATATATATATATATATATATATATATATATATTGCATTTACGTAAAGACTATAAAAGGTCGCCTATGCCGGGTTTATGAGTATCCTTTATTTAATAATACCTTCTACTGAATTTTATATCTGATTTATATTAGCATAACATGTTAAAGCTAAGAATCATTGTAGAAGGAACTGTAATCTTAATAAAAAATAATCTATATTTAAACCCACACGCCAACCGTACTACTAGTAGTATTGTAAGAAACATTTGGCTATTTTAAACGAATCAGATCGCAAATATACATACATTCGGTTAGCCCGATGACTACACACAAAGATTTCGATTTAGTTTCATTTCAAATTGTGCTTTCTTAATGAATAGTTAGTTATATCTGAACCAACCATTTCTGCATTCGATCAGGGGGTGAGTACTCATTTTCTTTTGTTATTTTTATTCGTTTTGTCTATCGTTAATTAGTATTGCATTATGAATTATGAGTATTAAATTACAGCATTCTATACACACGCTATAACATAGATCTCCAAATGCATACGGCGCTTATAGCACTGGCACTTCAGAACAAAGAACTAATTCGCCAGGTGACCACCAAAGGCATTTGGATAGCACATAGTCATTCCCAGTTACTCCACTACTTTGTAAGTTCTACAAATGGTCATCAATTCGAAATAGCTACTGCAGTGTAAATTTTGCGTATAGTACTGCTGCATCCTTGTTACTTCTGAGTTGCAGATTGCGCCGTAAACTAAAAACGCCTTGGTGATTCTACTTTTTCTTAGCAATTTTATTATTTCAGTATCTAAGAACAATTTATTTCGAAAGTTTTCTAAAATTAAAATACTTAAAGGGTTCGCAAATATTTTGTGTGCTAAATAAATTTTATGCAAGATTACGAGATCACGTTTGTTTGCGTTCCTCACCATGTGACTGACAGGTGCCTTAAGCAAAATGTTGGTATTAGCTCTAGGTACTTGAAATATATTATAGTAGCGAGTATGATGAGTAGGTACGGTAAAGTTTACTTGCGCTAGAAGGGCTGGCGACTCGATAGTATTTTTCAGGATCCTGCAAAGAAACTCCACACTGTTACTCTCGCGGCGGTCAGCAAGAGATAGAAAACCATGCTCAACAAGTAAGCTATAATACTCGATACCTCTTGCAGGATACACGTTGTCCGTTCGAAAGGAGAGATACTTTAGAAATTTTTTTTGAACGCGTTCGATCATAAGCTCTTGGTGTAAATAACGGGGATACCAAACAATGGAGGCGTATTCAAGCTTAGAACGAACGTAGGCATAATATAAACGTTTCATTACACCTAAGTCTGAGAAACGTCTGCAAGAACGCATGACAAAACCGAGAGTTTTGGAAGCAGATGAACACATGGACGAAATATGTTCCGTAAATGACAGTCTATTATCAAACAAAACACCAAGATCCAAAGTCTTGATATTGCGTGGTATGGCTGGATCATTAATCTGGTAGTTATAGTGTAAAGTAGTGTGAGTGTTATTGTAGGAAACCACAGTACACTTGTTGATGTTCAGAGGGAGATAATTGACCTTGCTCCAAGTATTAATGCGAAGAAGATTGTCTTGTAAATGTTTACAATCGAAAATGCTACCAACAGTATTAAATATCTTTACGTCATCTGCGTATGCTAAGACGTGACACGTAAACAGAGATAGTAAATCATTTATATAAAAATTGAAGAGAAGTGGTCCAAGATTTGAACCTTGAGGAACACCTGATGTTGGAGAAAACGGCGTAGAGGAATAACCATTGTAGCAGACATAACACTCCCTTCCAGTAAGGTAAGACTAAATCAACGTCAGGAAACCCACACCAAAACCAAATTTATCCATTTTTTGTAGTAGCATCTCGTGGTTAATGCAGTCGAAAGCTTTAGAAAAATCTACCTGAATAACATCCATCTGCTTTCGCTTATCAAGCGCTTCACTAAGATATTGGCCAATGCATGCTAAATTAGTGATCGTCGACCTACCTGCAACAAAACCGTGCTGATGCTCAGATATGAAAGGAGTTATGCAGGTAGATATTTCTTTGTAAAGCAAATGTTCAAATACCTTAGCGAAATTGGGCAGTATACTTATAGGCCTATAATCAGCAATGTTAGATCGGTTTCCTTTCTTAAATACGGGGGTAATTCTGCTAATTTTCCAAACCTTTAGAAAAGTTGACGTGCTTATCGCTAGGTGGAATATAGTTGACAGTGGATAGGACAGAACAGGAGCACAATCGCGTACAAAGAAGCTCGGTATTCCATCATCTCCAGTTGTCATATTGGATTTAAGTCTCTTGATACTGTTCTCCACATCTAATTCAGAGAAGGCATGAACACAAAAATTATTATAATTGAGAAAAGAGTTGAAAGATACATTATGAACACTAGGTTTATACACACTCGCAAAGACACTGGAAAAGGCATCCACGATTTCGTTTGGCTGGGTAAATTCTCTGCCGTCATACTGCATACTTCCCGGAATTCTGGAAGAAGCTTTCCTGTTGTTAATGAAGCGCCGGAACAACTTAGGATCTCTGTTGATATTAATTTCAGCATCTGCCAAGTAAGCATTGTATGCGTCTCTAATTTCATTCTTTGTGAGAGATCTCAATCGTTTGAATTCATTAAAATAGTATATCGCTTTTGTTCTTTTCCACTTCTTGAAGTAAAATTCTTTTAATTTAAGATGTTGTTTTATTTTAGCACTAAACCATGGAGGAAACGTGGAGGTAGGACGTTTAGTTTTCTCAACTAAACGATCTATAACGGAGTATAATGTAGTATAAAATGCCTCAACAGCGACATCCACATCATTGTATTCATCCAAGAAACTCCAGTCGACTACAAGCATATCGCTATATAAAGAGAGGAAATTCGCTTTGCTAAAGTTGTAGCTAACATTATTGCTACCCGGAAAATTTATCCACTCGACACATGTGTCAAAAGTAATCTCAATTTCGAGTGGTGGGTGAAAAGCATCAACGCTAACCAAAGGTTCAGAACTAAGACGGACATGTAGCTCACATGACATATTACAAAACACGAGATCCAGAATATTGCCATACATATTTTGAATAGTATTGAATTCTTTTAGATTTAAAATATTAACAAAATTGGTTAAAGATGTCACTTTACGATTATTTTTTACTAGTGCATCGGTTTTTTTATACTCCGGGCAGTCGAAATCGCCAAAAACAATAACATGTTTATTAATCAACTTAAAACTGAGAGCGTCCAAAAAAGTTTCATAGTCATCACATCCCATATCAGGTGGTAAATAGATATTGGCGACGTAAATTGTGTGCGATGCCATCACGAATTTGCATAAGACGATATCAGACAAAGGGACCAAATCAATCAACGAAGACACATCCAGCAAGGTAACATAAATATTGTTCTTGAAAGCAGTTAGGCAATCACCTCCAATTGATCTTCCAACAATGTTAAATCTTCTATCAGTTCTGAAGATAACAAACTCGGAACCCAGTATTTCCTCGTCGTTAATACTGTCATCCAACCATGTCCCCGTAAATAACACAATGTCCACGTCAATAGTAGCACTTAATGGATATAATGAAGAAAGTTTAGATCGAAGAGAGCGAACATTCTGATAGTACAAACAAATAGGTATATTACTGGGCGTGTTGAGCAGATCTAGTTTTCCGGTCCTCCAGCTTTGACCACTTTTGGAACATCGTTTATGTACTTAATATAAACATCTGTTTCGCCAGCAGCTTTTCTAGTTTGCAACTCTTGTCTAGCCTCACGATATAATTTTAGCTGCATAGGTGTTTTGTCTTTGACCAAAAACACATTTTTAAACTTATCAGATGTTCTTAGTTTTTGTCTACGCTGGAAGGCCTTAGATACAATATCACCATCCGGTAAACATACCTTGATTGGTCGCTTCATGTCCGTCCGGGAAGAATCAAATTTTCCCAATCTAATTGTTCTGAGATTGTCAACAGAAACATCCAGCATTTGAAGCAGTTCACCAACCAATTCCATGTCAGCCGCAACTTGATCGTTCCTGTTGTTCAGAACATTCTCAGATACATTATACAAGATAATGTTATTTTTTCTGCGCTGTCTATCAAAAACCTCCTGGATGATACACTCGACATCAGGTACTTTAATGGGATCTATTTTAACATCCCGGGAAGTCATACTCTCTTTAAGAATTCTCAACTCGCTCTCCAAAGCACCTACTGTGGATGTTAATTCATGTAGTTTGACGAGCTGCAGCTTAAGATCAGAACAGGTGGTACTCATATAGGGGACATTCCAGCATGAGCCTATCCTAATCCTTACATTTTCGTCATACCACGATTTTGCTTCGGTTCTTTTTGCAAATAAAAAATATGTTGCCGCTCTTTTAACCGAGTTATTAAGTGTTCCTTGTGGTCCTGCTAGGGACCTGTTTAAAAGAAATTGTTGTTATGAGTAGATTCGGAAAATACGTACTCCCATATAACTCAATTGCGACGTAAAAGAATTCTACCGCTGAATTTTTAAAGTTATACAGCTCTTTATGAGTGCATTCTGAAAAATGTTAAATTTTCAGAATGCATTCGAAAAGTACTTATCGTGCGCTGTTTTGTGTCGGAAACAAACAAATTTGTGCTGCCTTTTAAAATGAGTTATGAAGCCTTCTTTATGGACGAGTTGAGAATACGTCTGTAGGAAATCAATGTTAAGTGCATGTCTAGAGAATTTCGAATACTTACTTCTTTATAACTATTCCATTCGATGATCTGAAAAGGTCACTTGAAACAAGTGTTATGCATACATTTGGAAATATTTGAATACAGCACTTATTCTCTACTCTTGTTCAACACTAAAAAAGAAGACATTTAACTTAAAAATTGATAGCGAATTTCAACATAACGGCGAGCAGACATTACCTTTGGGCGCAGAAAGAAATTGCACTGGCTACCTTTCTGGACATTGAGGGCGCTTTTGACAGGGTGTCCTTCTTGTCAATGCGGCGGGCTTTGCAAAGACGTGGAGTCGAGCCAACGCTCACCAGGTGGATCACCTTCATGCTAAACAACAGAACAGTTCATGTATCCATGAACCTCTGCAACATAGGGGTGACGGTGGCAGCCGGCTGCTCGCAGGCCGGTGTGCTATCGCCTTTGCTCTGGTGTCTGCCTGTGGATGATCTGCTATCCGATCTTCGGAGGGCGGGCTTTTGCGCGTAGAGTTACGCCGATGATATTACCATCATGGTCAGCGGGAGGTGTGAGGGCGTAGTATCCGAAAGGATGCAAGCCACACTCAGGCTCGTAGAAACATGGTGCCGAAAAGAAGGGTTAAATATTAACTCTAGTAAAACGACTATTGTACCGTTTACCTGGAGGAGGAAACTTCCCAAACTCCGGTGTCAGTCCATTTTCGGCTCCAAAGTATTGCTGTCAACAGAGGCTAAATATCCAGGTGCGATTTTGGACTCTAAATTGACGTCCAAATCACACATGGAACATGCTACCATGAACAAACAAAGCCACAAAGGTTTTTTGGGCCTGCAGAGGAATGTTTGGTTGAACGTGGGGCCTAAAATCAGCTGGCACACGAGAGGTATGGTACCAACAATAACTTATTCATCGCTAGTCTGGTGGCACAAAGCCAATCAACGTTACGTGGTTAACATCCTTGGCAAAGTCCAAAGGATTGCTTGCTTGGGCATTACGGGGGCCATTGCCTCGGCGCCAACCGCTGCGATGGAGATCATCCTTGGGTTTCCGCCACTGTAGCTGGTGCTGAGGTCAAAAGCAACCCTAGGAGCCTACAGAGTCAAATGTAGTGGGTACAAGATATTCTCTGGCAAGTTCGGAGACCACACCAGCATCTTCAACTACATCGAACAGCCAGCACCGCTGTCAATGAGGACCGACAAAATTCGGCCCGTTTGCGGACGCCTTGAAAACCTCGAATGGCACAGGTATTGGAATTTGGAAAGAGGTAGATACGGATGGCGAGGCCATCAGTCTAGGAATCTCCTGCTCCATCTTTCAAGCACAAGTAAGTGCTATCCAGACATGTGCAGAGAACTCTCTGGACTACGCACATGACCTGGAAGCGGTGGAAATCGTATCGGTCAGCCAAGCCGCTCTTAGAGTGCTACAAGCTGTCAGGTTTGACTCCGAGGTGGTATTAAGGTGCCATAGAAGGCTGCAACAACTGGCAGAACATCGCGGCGTTACGCTGAAATGGGTGCCAAGCCACTCGGGGATCAAAGGGAACGAAATAGCTGACTTGCTAGAAAAATATGCCAGTGGACGACCATTTTCAGGTCCTGAGCCGAAGTGTGGGAGTATCTAGGGCAGTATTAAGACCTACGTTAAATCCGAGCTCGCCGCCAATCGCCGGTCCTACAGGAACGGTGAAACGGTTTAAGACACTGTAAATCTCTCCGGATTTATCCAGGTGAGAGAAGACTGTGTAAGGCAGTCCTAATGAGCAGGACCAAACTGAGAGCCCTCACAGCGATCTTAACCGGACACTGCGCACTGAATAAAGACATTCATCACATGGATCTAGTAAACTCTCCTTCATGTAGAAAGTGCGAAGGAACAGAGGAAACTCCTGTGCATCTTCTTGCCTACTGCGCTGCAGTCTGCAGGGAGAGACAGGTTCACCTTGGGGATGTTCAGCTTGACGGACCCATGCTAGGAAAGTTACCGCCCGAGCAGATTATGGACTTTGTTGCTGAAGTACAACCCGGTCGAGTGAACTAAAATCACCTGGGTGCACAATAGGCGAGGTACTGGCCGAGTTGCTCTTCGGGGTTAAAGCCCTGCCCATGGTTATACAAAAAGAAATGCATAGAAAACAAAGCAATCGATTGTATCCTGATTTTGCTGACGAATCAAATAATAGTTTTTTCTACTAGCGGTGAGCGGCTCAACGGAGTTATAAGCTATAACTGCACGAGCGTTGAGGTGTAGGAAAGTGTATATAAAGTGTTCCATAGCCTTGGTACTGCACCGGTTCGATGTAAAGGGTAAAGTGCGGTTAATTATTTTCCCAACAGCGAATGGTGACTCGGCATACCGAGCATACTGAATCCGCCCGAAAGTGCCGCCAGTGTCGGATGCTGGTTTCGAATGCACAACATCTGAGTTGCCAAATTCAAGTGCTGATCTGCTTACCACTGGGCAACCGAGCCGCTAACTTAGTTGATACCGATAAGTGCACCGCTTAGCACCAGCTGCATTTACGTTATTATTTTAGACCCGAATAATAAATTTAGAATCGCAGCAAATCCTTAGCTGTCAGTATTGTACACTACCGTCCATATTAGTTCGAACACGCAAATAAATTACAAAAAAAACGAGAAAGTATTCAAAACACATTTTTCCAAAACTTAAGATTTTTATTGCATTGTATTAATTCCAATTAAAATTAAAGTATAAAAATAAAAAAAGTAATTCTAACGAAAAATAAACAAAACTTCTTAAATATTCCGTTCATCAAAGAGTCCCTTTTACCTGAATAACAGCCGTCACAATCAAAACAAAACAGAACCACGTGTGAAAGGAACCCACATGTAGTTTCCAACAAAGGATAAACAGGCATATCATTACACAAACACTCAAATAATAATTTTACTTTTAACTATGAATGAAAATATTTCTTTATAGATTCCTATGTTACGAGAACCTATTAAACTAAAATAATTAAAGTGGTTGATTATCAACCTTGACACGTTTTTGAAAAGAAATCGAGCGGTAATTATCATACTTGGCACATGACATAATTAAATGTTCCAGAGACCCTATTTCTCCACGTGTATCGTTACCCCGTAATTTAATTTTAAATAAATAGCTGTAGCAAAGCCCATGATTACAACGTAGTCGACATATAGTTTTAACAAGGCTCTTAGATGATACGCCATTAAACCAAGGCTTTTTTGAAGGAGTAGCATGCAATGCTTTAAAGAAGTTGCCCGTGTCAGTTTCAACAAAGTATCTTTCGAATTCTGAATAAATGGGCTTTAATGCAAATTGATCCAAATCAGTTGGGAATAGCTTATGATCTAAACTTTCACGTAAAGTGCATCCTAATTTGGCAAACGTATCTACTGATTCATTACCGACTATCCCTATGTGTCCCTTCACCCATAAAAGTTCTACTTCTTGGATAAGATTATGAATCTCCTGAATTACCAAGGGGCCTATTTTAGTTGACATATTAATACTACCTAGTCTCTCTACAACACTTCTACAGTCCAGTATGATTAAAAGGTTTCGTGGCAGGTGTAACGTTTGTACATAGTTCACTGCCTAGTAAACAGCTATTAGTTCTGTTGTCTATACCGACATAGATGAATTGAGTTTATAAGACTTGCGATAATGTAGTTGTGGGTCATAAAAGGCACAACCAAAATATTGATTCTTGCAAGAGCCATCAGTATAAATTACGTAAAAATTATTGATAGTAATTATTCACGTTCTTGGTTAATAAAATGACAAGTTTGATTCTTGATGAGTTCGTCATAGTACCAATACCATATAGGGGATACAAGGTGCTTATATCGAATATCGCAGGTACTGGAACTGGAGACAGACGACAGAATTTCTATCGAATTTATAGCATAATACCACGATACCAGTACAGGGGATTTTCTTTTTATCCAAAATTTGGATGGTAGGTATAATATGAACAGCTTATGAATTTTCTTTACAATGTCGTCTTTTCAAAAAAAAAAAACATTTTACTATGTATTTAGTACCGAGAATTTTTCTTCTTAAACCAAAAGGCGCTTCACAAGTCTCCGCTAGCAAAACATTTATAGGTGTGCT
>CM042082.1:13396117-13538673 GCA_023509865.1 Trypoxylus dichotomus
CAGAAAACCATGTTTTATTGAATCCTAAAATCTTAAAATTTTACTGAATTTGAACTAATTTGTTAGAAAGATATACGGAATTCTTTAAGAAATGGCAGGCCACATATTTTTAATAAAATTCATTCACTAAATTACGTTTACGGATATTTATTTTCATAAAATATCTGCTTCAAGTAAATTTTTAAAGACCATGTTGTCTAACTCCGTAAATTTGAGTAACACTTTAAATTGCCAGGGGATCCCTTACGATATATCACTTTAAAGCATTTTTCACAGAGAATTTAATACAAAAGAATGCAATTCTTGCACATATCCAGTTATAAATTCCATTCAATAAGTAGATTTTTGATCAATTAGGAAAATGTGACGTTTCTAGTATTATTTCAGTTCGTGTTGGTTGGAACTGTGCAAAAGTAGTAAATAAATAATTTGATGATTACCTTTAGGACGTGCAGTATAAGTACACATAAAGATTATACGACTGATTATTGTTTGAGTGGGATAATCTTATCAACGCCAAATATCATGCTGTAAAAGATGACTGATTGGTTCGATATTATATGCTTATCACAATGGATATATAAGTTTCGCACCTGACCAGCATAGTCATTTCAACTGTTTGCTAGTTATATAAGTAATCGTCAGTTCGAAAATTGCTATTGTAGTACCAGTTAAGTTGCAGATTTCGTCTTGGTAAGTCTATCTCTATTTTACTAATTTTAGTATGTCGATATGCAGAGATAACGTATTTCAAGAGTTCTTTACAATTAAAGCACTTATGAGGTCCGCAAACGTTTTGTATACCGTTAGAAACAGCAAAAAAACTTTAGATACATTTTATGCAAGATTACGAGCTTCTAAATTATTTTCAGATGTGCATATTTCAACAACAGGTGCAGTATTAAATGTTTCTATAAATGGACTACCTACGTTACGAATTCTAGATTTTTATAATTACTTTTCATTTCTAAGCCATTTCTCTATAATGCACGTAATTAAATAACGCACGGTTAAATTCACTGAAGTAACAAATAAACACAGTTCCGAATGGCGTAGCAAGTAATAAACTATATTCCTTGGGTAAACTTTTCTGCAATCTTAATATAACAATGACAAGCAACAGCGTATTCTGGGTTAATTGAAACCATTGATTTCGATTACGCATTTATTTGACCTATTTTCTTTTGACGTTTATTAAGAAATACGATTACAAAATTAACGTCATATAATGAAATCGCCTGATTTAATTAGAGTACCTAAGTATTTATTCCAAATTTTCAATAGTTCCTTCTTGAAATTTTTGCATTTTTTTTGCCCGCTTTCGCCGTGCAATCAAAAAAGGTTAATTAAAAAAAAAGAGTCACTTAAGCTGTGTGCACTGTGAAGGCGCGCACTTCTTTATCGTAATAATATATATGTATATCGTTTTAGCAAAGAAGAAATTGTTTATGTTTAATTCCTTCAAAATTATTCAGTTCAAATGAGAAGCATGCTACCTAAGGAGAGCACACAATCGTCTAAATTTTCATAAGTGGAAAGGATAGTCATAATTAATCATTACGTCAAGGGTGTTTGTTGTATAGCCTAACGTTCAGTCTACCATATCTAGTGCACCATAGATATGCTATCGCCTCACCAACAGAGCAACGTCAAAGTGACTTATTGAAAATTTCCTTATCGAAAACAAACCGTTATTATCTCCAAAAATAGTATAAAAGTATATTCGAACATCAAAGAGTGTAGTTTTCCATATTTCGGACAACCATTTTGAGAATTGATCGATATCCTTCCGAAGATCCAGGCATGGATAGCTAAAAACCAGTGCGATGCGTAAGTGTCATTACATGCAAAAGCTGAACAGGAACTAGGTTATCGTTAGAAGTGCTCATAACGCACTTACTTCCAGGCGTAAAACTTTTGTATATATCCATATCTGTAGATTATTCTCAGTTTCGGTTAGGAGTACTAGATCGTCAGCATATAAGATAGAGCTTAGAGCATTTCTTTTCCTTAGGGCATTTCTTTTTCCATTCCTTTATAACAGCATCAATAAATCAAGCAATTAAATAATGTTGGCGACACACACGAACCTTACCTAACTCCTTTGTTTGTTGGTGTTTCCTTAGTTAATCTTCTGCCTACATCCACTGTCAGAGAACCGATCGTTACATGATACTTCTTTGAACCATTTAGTTTAAACCATATGTAGTTCTGTCTTTACATTATAGTTCAGTCCATGTTTGCTTTAAATTTTTGCTTAGCCATTCTACACAGTACGAATTTTACCCTAGTTGACCGTTACGTAAAATTATGAAGTGACCACCTACGTCGAGGTAACGAGGGGTAATTTTCGTACATATATATAGAAAAGGATGTTAAAATTAGAGTAGAAATAGAATAGACATAAGAGAGTGCGGTTCTCAAAAAGCATATATTGTACTTTAACATTACATTTTAAATTAAACTAAGTTAAATAAGAAGAGTGTTTCAATTCACAAAGTAAGGCCCACAACACCACTATAATTCTGGTGTCTGTGTATAGATCTTATTAAATGATGTGAATATTCCTATTCTTTCACAGTATCCCATAATTTACGTCTGTTTGCATTATCGAAAGCCTTCTCGAAGTCTATAAGCAATATGAGTGTTTCTCTGTTGTATTCCCTGTTCTTTCTATAATTTGTAGTAGAGTAAATGTTCCATCTGTGGTTGATTTCACTTTTCTAAAGTCCATTTGTTCCTCTTCTATTAGTTCTTCCGCTATGATTTCCAATCTGTTCTTATTGCCTTTTGGAACAGAGTACTTTCGCTCCTTTCCAATCATTAGGGATAATACAATTTTTCCAACATTCACTAAATACATTCAGAAGTCTTAGGTGTACTATAAGACCCCCGTCCTTTCAAAACTCTGTGTTCTGTTAGATCTATATCATCCAAACTTGTTACGTCTACTTCTTGCATTGTTAACGATTGCAAGGACTGTGTGGTTGTATAATTCACAGGTACAGCAATAAACTCTACTCACACAAATATATTAATTAGGCGGAACGCAGCGTTTCGAGAGCACGTGGACTCTCATTGTCAACCGTGTTACCGACAGAATGTAAAAAGCTGTATCACACATGCAATTAAATTCCTATGGCTATTTACAATCTACTAGGGGTCTAATCTCTTGTATGCGTGTATTTTCGGGAAAGGATGGAACGAAAGTGAACCGTATCTTTAACAAGGCCTATGGTAATAAATCAATCAGACTCGAGTGTGAAATTGGGGGCGGTTCTCTGTTCAATAAGTTTCCGTTCTTTTTCATAAATATCGCTTCGTACGCGTCTAATTCTCTACACGAGTTTACGCTTTTAAGAAGTTTAAGATTTTTTAAATCAATTTTATGTCCGAATTTTACCATATGTTCTGTTACGCTTGATAGTTTTGATTTATCGAAACGAAAGTGTCTAATATGTTCTTTGAACCTCGTTTCGATACACCTTCTTGTTTGTCCAATATAAACTTTATCACAGTCATTGCATGCGATTTGGTAAATTCCAGACCTTTTCGTTATCTTCGGTTTATCTTTGGGATTGCCTAAGAGATTCTGTAAGCTGTTTTTGCTACAAAAGACACGTTCATATTTAGTTGTCGAAAAATGTTGCTTAACCCCTTTTATTGTTGGGTGAAGAGGAAGTGTTATAAATTTCTTATTACCGGTGCTTGTGAATTGTACAACCACACAATCCTTGCAATCGTTAATTGATTATGGCTCTCAGCCCAAGAAATTAAACCGACTTAATTCATGCTGACTTCTTATTTCTGACGCGGTGTAAAAGGAACAATGTTTTCCTAAGTTCATGAAGGTTAACATTTCTAGTAACTGTAAACAATCATCGAAAGTTATTATAGGGGCCAGAAAGCACTGGCTAGCAAATGAAATAAGATACCAATACGCCAAACGTAGTAAATTAGAAATAGAATTATACACATTGCACCTGAAATTAACAAAGAATTTAGACGAATACAATTTTGAAAAATGGTGTGATTTCCAAAGACGTAACGTCGAACGCGTTAACCGGCAATTTAAACTGAAAATGGTAATTGTCAATCTAGGCAACTCCAAAAAAGTCACACGTATGTAACCAATCTTCGGAGACCTCTAATAAAGACGAAATAAACCTCCTAAATAAAGGATTCAAATATAGCATTCGCGGTCCGAAATCGCCTATCGAGGAATCAATCGCATCAATAGAAACAAACATTAGGAACTTGGATGTAGCTACGAAAGGAGTCTCAGAAATAAAAATTGTTTTTACCTTAAAGCAGATAAAGGAAATAAATATAGTTATTTTGGACAAAACGGATTATTACAATCGCGTCAACACTATGTTAGCGTCAGGAACGTACAGAGAATTAAAGAAAAACCCTACCGTCAATAATTAGAATCACTAAAGATACTATTAAGGTCTGCTCCAACTTCAATAATAACCTGAAACTTAAAATAACAAGTTCAAACCCTACCGTTCCAAAAATGTATTATCTTCCAAAAATTCACAAACCAGGTAATTCCATGAGACCTATACTATGCGGCACTGGTTCCCCAAATTGTCCAGATGGCTAGTGAATGAATACAAGAACTTGCCCCACGAAATAGATAGCCTAAGTGTAGAAAACTCCTTAGATTTTGTAAATAAAATTGAAAAGATTGAATTAAAAGGTGGGGAGATCCTTATATAATTCGACATTTGTTCACTTTTCCCAAGCGTGTACAAATTCCAGAAACTATGGAGTATTTATATAAAACCCTGTAGACGTATGATTATACCATACCTGCATGGTATGTATGTTACGTTCTTCAAAATATTTTCGTCGGCTCTTGTTTGTGCAGATATTTCAAATTTTATTGCATTGTAAAATGATATCGATCTGCTGACGACATTTCCTTTAGAGATAACTGCTGCACTCAATAGATAAATAAATATCAATTTGGAATCTATCGTACGGCGAAGATGTATTGCGTACATTAAATGAACAGTTAGATAATTTTATTCATTTGTTTAATTATCTAAAATAAATATATAATTCGTATATTTCTCTCCGTATATGAAAGTAACTTAATTAATACACAGTACGGCGCTGATAAACTAATGTGCAACTAAAGTAGTTGTAGATTAAAACACATTTAAAAGAATACCTAGAACACCAAGATAAGAAAGCTTTTCGCTGTCTGACTTTGCGGACAAGTGTTTCTTTCTACTGGCATTTGTTAGCGCCAAGAATATTCACTTGTATCGTAGGATTAAGTTGGCGATAGAAGCAGCGAGAGAATTACATGCGTTTAGCATAAAACTGCTCGAAACCACGCAGATGACGTCGGGTAGGCAGAAACATGTCCGTGTGTTAGCGTTTTATGTCTCTTCACATGTCCTTCTCGTGAATTAATTTCACTAATACCATGAGAAAGCTGTATTTACAGCGTTTTCTTATCTTGGTGTTAGTTGTAGATTGTATGCATTTTGGGTTAGCAGAAAGTTTGAAAATTTACATCTGAGCGTTTTCGAATTTAAGATTTAAATAAACAGACCTTATTATTAGGGATAAATAAAAAAACTGTGTAATGGATATCATTTATTTGTTATTCTTATTGTCCTTTTCGAGAACAGGTTGAAATTAAGAGTAATTAGATTCTTGTATATATATGTATGTGTGTAGCGAATGACTACGCTTTGGTAGTATTGACTCTCGCCTTCAGGTTCTGATAGTGTACAAACACATCTTCATGTGAAATGTATATGGTTTAATTCTTCCAGGATTGAATGCATCTCATAATGACTCTAGTATGACGTTTCATTACCAATAAAAAGCGAAAATTCTTCAAAGAATATATTTCAGTTAAACATGGTGAAATTTAAACATATTTCAATCTGAGATAATAGCTACATTATTACTGATCTCGGCAAAGAGGGGCAAACTATTTTTTGGGAATGTGGTACATATCTCGTATAAGGATATGTTTGCATATTATCAGAACTAAAAAGCCTGAATACGTAGTTAATTTCGTGAAAGTGTGACTAACCATTCTCTATGTGCACAGAAATCTAATTATATAACTCTAACTCGCTATCGAAATGCGCAGTAAAAATAAAGTAGATAACAGCAAGGACCATCAAAATTATCAAACCGTTCACTTAGCGAACTCAATTCATCTTCGATCTGCGACAGGATTAGCATTTCAAGTTAATATGATTTACTAATCTATCGAGTGTATTAGTTATCTCTAAAGGAAATGCCACTTAGACATCAGATCAATATCGTGCAATAAAATTTCAAATGATTGAACGAAACAACAGCGTATAACAAATATTTTGAAAGATGTAATACATATGTACGTATAGTATAAATCGCAGAAGATAGAAAGACCAGGAGTTGAGAAAAACGCTGTTTTCTAGCACCGCATCAAAATATAAAGGACACATTTAGTTCTCCAATTATGTAGTGCAGGAGTGATCAACTTCTTCTTGACTTTTCTTCTTAAAATCTGGCGAAGTCGCGCACATATCAACAATGCAATCGCAATTGAATTTAGAGATCAACTCAATTCAATGGTGCGTCTTTTTTGTGTTGCAAATCAAAAATTTTGCACTGGTTTCGTCTCCCAGATATTTACTTTCAATTACAAATTCAGCAATTTTCTCAACGGAAAGGTTGGCAACCACCATAAAACTCGTTCTTAGCGGCACAAGATAGCACAAAACTAGCATAAAACATTGACATACTACAAACTCCTTAATAAAACTTAATATGGCTAATACCCAGTTGGTGATGCCGTAGACATGCTTCAAAGATGATATATTGTTTTGCACGACAAGGGAAACAGTTCTCTGTGGCACAAAGCAGTACAAAACTAGCTTAAAACTTTGCAGCCGAGGAAAAAATGGAGTTTGCATGTGGGGGCACCAGCATGCGTACAGCACCCCCAACAAAAATGCTAAAAATCTGGAATACCAAAGAGGCACAAAACTTTTGGTTTGCGGTACAAAACAACACAAGAATGGTACAAACCTTTGAACTGTATAGCTACACCACAAATTTTGATTGTAAGGGTGTTGTTGACATGTGCCTCCCGAAAAAGGCAAATGGGACTACCAATTTGTTTCCATCTTTTTAAACTGATCTAATAAAGTAAGTACACTACCATCTATATTAGTTCGGACACCTAGTCAAATGTAAACTCCACTAAAAACTAATGTTTCTTTATGGGGAAACGACGCTAATGCTGGTTGGAATAATAAGACTGTATGTTTTGTAATTTTGTATATTAGAGAATGTAATTAATACTATGTCATACGAGTCTAGACTACGAACAGTACATACTTGAGCTGTAGTAGAACTGCTGTAACATTGTAAAACTGACTATAAATAGTCTCTGGTTGCGTTATTAAACAACCCTAAAACTAACTGATTATTCAGGTAAATGAAAGTTCTAGGTACATTTCTAATGATGAAAGAATAAAAAAGAAGGGAGAATTAAGAGATTAATGCAAATTTAAAAGAGAAATTCCTTCCGTTGTACCGAAGAGAAAATATGATTGCTTTTATATGTAAATAACATTTATATTGAGTTCGATTTGTCGTGCGATAGAGTGTGGTTGTTTTGTCTGTAGTGCGAATAAATCGGTGTTTTCTGTGCGTAAAAACAATGTCTAGATCTTCAGAGTGCGCACCTCCCGATAAAGGAGGGGGTGGTTCTATCGGCAGTGAAATTAGATCCTCGTTAAATACATTGAATTGTGAGGAATTAGAGTTAGAAGTTAATGATATAGAATACGATGAGCTGAATATTCGATCAGAAAGTCTACTTCAAAGAAATGGGACAGGGAAAAAACTGCCAGGGAAAAAATATGTAGGAAGGAGTCTCGAGTCTCAACTTTTTAAGTAACGTCGTAAAATCGGCCGTCCTTAAAGAAAACGTAAATAATAACACCACAAATAAGATTATTAAAAGTATTGAGAAAATTGCTACTAGCAATATAATACGTATTAATGAAGGTATTGACAGTGCTAATAGTAATTCGACGGAAGCATCGCAAAGGAATAAAGCGGAGTATCGTTATGCGGTAACAGATGAAGGGCCATTTCATGTTTATTTAGAAGGGGAAGGAAATTTAAGTAACACTCACCCTACGGCTATTGGTAAGCTACTACTAATCAACCACAAAGAAATTAACCAAAATGTTCAGGCAATTTCTTTCAGTGGAAGAAATGGAATTAAGTCGCCCTTGTCAGCAAACCATCTTTTAGAATCTTCCTTCTTGCGTGAAAAGGTATTAAAGCTTACATTCCACAATTTATGCTAAGACGAATAGGGGTTATTAGAAATGCCGATTCTTTTGAAATTCTTTATGTGAGACGCTTCACAAAAAAAAATAAGAAAGGGGGATCAAGTTCATTACCAACCGACCTCCACCATAATGGTAATGGAAATGAGCATCACTCAGATAAATGTCAAGTATTTACCCCTATAGCGTGTATTTTTTGTAAAGGAGCTCATGTTGCCACGGATCACAAGCAGTGTGGGGAATATAAAAAACAAGAAAATATTAAAATAATTATGGCCACTCAGAATTTATCATATAGAGATGCTAAAAATAAATAAGAATCTTCCTACTCGGGCGTTACAGAATTTTCCCGTATTGAGTGAGTTTAGTCCCAAATGTAAACGTCAATTGCCAACCATCAATAATTTTAATACCAAGGAATATAAAGAAATCATATTCTTTGCCTCAGATATTAGCGGTAATGGTGCATGTCTTAACAATCCTTACAAACATGTTTCTTTTCTTTTGATATCTTATTGTCCTCCAAAATAGTAGCGGATATATTAGATACCTTAAACTCAAATATGAAAAATATATTAGCTTAGAATCAGTTCTGAAACAACAAATAGAGTCAATCCTTAAAAAACAAAATGGGTAGTATAAATATAATGCAGTGGAATGCTCGATCCATAAAATCAAATAAAGGTAATCTGGAAAAACACTTGTTTGATAATAATGTTAAAATTAGTCTTATCAGTGAAACATGGTTTAAACCACAAAATTTCGTTAATTTCAGCAAGTATAATATTTTCCGTCAGAACCATTTGGGCGGATATGGGGGTGTGTGTATACTTTTGCACAAATCCTTACCATTCAAAGAAAACTTTGATTTCTTTCACATTCAGGATGTAATGTGTGTCTCTGTAACAGTGATATTTAAATCATGTTGTTCAGTAACCTTTTTATTCGATTTATGTGAGACCAAATAGTAATATCTCATACCGGAATTGGAACATTTTTTTATTAAACTTGAGAAACCGTGCATAATTGGTGGCGACTTCAATATTCATCATTTAGCCTGGGTAAATAACTTGTCTGATTTTGCTGGAGAAGAGTTCTTGCATGTTATAGAGGATAATGACTTATATATTCTTAACAATGGAAATCATACCTTAGTGGATATCAGTGTTTGTAGTCCCAAATTAGCTCCGTTGCTTACATGGGATGTTGTAAGAGATACCTTAGGGTCCGATCACTTAGTTATTAATATGAAACTAAGTCATGAATCAAATAAAGGGGAAAATTCTTCGTCTGATGTGTGGAACTTAAAAAAAACTAACTGGGTAAAGTTTGATGCAATTATGAATGCACTCTCTCAAATATGCTTGAATACGGGTGACTATTCGTATGATAGTTTTGTAAACAACCTAAAACTGTTATTGGTGGAATAACGACGGTCTGCGGTCTTCGTGAATATTATGCCAATCCAACTGTAGAAAATTTTGTTAAATACAAACAAATGGCGGCCCTAGCAAAAAAAGTAATTCTGAAAAATAAACGCTTCTCGTGGGCTGATTTCTGTTCTAGTTTGACCTAGGATACCCCTGTTAAGTCCATATGGAAAGAAATTAGAAGGTTATCATTTAGTACAAATGGCAATAGGCAAGCAACAGTTGAAGGCGGATGATGTTCGTCATTTTTATACAATTTAACACCACCATCGGTACCAGAGTTATTACAAGTTTCTCAATATAATACCTCGGCAGATCCTTTTTTTTCAAACTCTTTTCATATTAACGAGCTAAATTTAGCTAAAAAATCATCTAACGAAAACTCTGCTCCTGGCTTAGATCAAATCCATTATCAAATGCTGCAAAATCTACCAAAATCGGCAGAAAACATCTCATTTAAAAATTTCAATAATATTTTCAAGAATGAAAAGGTTCCAGGACAATGGAAGGATTATAAAATCATTCTTATCTTGAAAGCAAATAGAGATCCTCTAAATGAATTATCTTATAGGCCTATTTATTTGCCATCTTGTCTTCTCAATATATTTGAAAAGCTTCTAAAAAATCGCCTGGAATCAAATAATAAATATTCCAAATCACAATTTGGGTTTAGGAAAGATTTTTCCACTCAAGACGCCATAGCACACTTGATGACGGATATACAATCATCTTTTGATAATGGTAAATGGACTTGTGCTGCTTTTGTTGATATTAAATGTGCTTATGATAATATTAACCTAAAACTACAGAAAATAGTTTTGCCCGCAAAAATTACTTCTATTATAAATAACTTGCGCGCTTGGCTATCAGTCCGGACGTCCCGGGTTCGAACTCCGGGGTGATTTCCCAGGGTTGAGGTTCTTCTGTGGTTTTCCTCACTCCATGGCGAATGCTGAGAACGAATATCATCTTAAGACGCTCCACAGGCGCAGGCGTAATAATAACTCATGGCCGGCTGATGCCACCTGTAATTCGCGAAAAGCTGTTGGGGGATGTGAAGGCATGAATTATTATTATTATAACTTATACTCTGAAAGAGAAATTTTTCTCAAAGCGAATAGCACCATGTACGGTCCACAAACTACAAATCTCGGAATTACGCAAGACAGCATTCTTAGTCCCATCCTATACAGTTTATACACTCATGAACGAGAGAATCTTTTTGAGGATAATATCAATCTAGTTCAATACGCAGATGATTTATGTTTATATGAGAGTAATCGTGCAATCGAACGTACTTACCATTACTTGAAAAATGCTCTCCAACTTTTAATTTCATGGATTGACAATAACGACTTAACAATTTCAAATGAAAAATCTAATATAACAACTTTTACTAGAAGCAGGGAAAAGCTACCTGATCAAATAAAGGTACTTAGTTCATATCCACCTGTGACGCATGAGGAAAGGTTCTTAGGTATTACCATAGATAAGGAATTGACATGGCGCAGTCATATAAAGTATCTAATTCAAAACTGCGAATAATCACTAAACATTCTGCGTATGAATTCTTCTACAAAATGAGGGGCAGATCCTTCCATCTCGTTACTATTCTGTAGAGCCACTATTAGAGCTAAACTTCAGCAATATATGGAGATGCAGCAGATTCCCTTTAAAAAAAATCGATGTAATTCACAATAAATGCTTGAGATTATCTACTGGGCTATTAAGAAGCACACCATAAGTGTTTTGCTAGCGGAGACTTGTGAAGCGCCTTTGGTTTAAGAAGAAAAATTCTCGGTACTAAATACATAGTAAAATGTTTTTTTTTTTTTGAAAAGACAAATTGTAAAGAAAATTCATAATCTGTTCATATTATACCTACCATCCAAATTTTGGATAAAAAGAAAATCCCCTGTACTGGTATCGTGCTATTATGCTACAAAATCCGTTAGAAATTCTGTCGTCTGTCTCCAGTTCCAGTACCTGCGATATTCCATATAAGCACCTTGTATCCCCTATATGGTATTGGTACTATGACGAACTCATCAAGAGTCAAACTTCTCATTTTATTAACCAAGAACGTGAATAATTACTATCACAAATATGGAGTAATTTTTACATAATTTATACTGATGGCTCTTGCAAGAATCAATATTTTGGTTGTACCTTTTATGACCCACAACTACAATATCGCAAGTCTTATAAACTCAATTCAACTATGTCGGTATAGACAACAGAACTAATAGCTGTTTACTAGGCAGTGAACTGTGTAAAAACGTTACACCTGCCACGAAACCTTTTAATCATATTGGACTGTAGAAGTGTGGTAGAGAGACTAGGTAGTATTAATATGTCAACTAAAATAGGCCCCTTGATACTTCAGGAGGATTATCAGGAGATTCATAATCTTATCCAAGAAGTAGAACTTTTATGGGTGAAGGGACACATAGGGATAGTCGGTAATGAATCAGTAGATACGTTTGCCAAATTAGGATGCACTTTACGTAAAAGTTTAGATCATAAGCTATTCCCAATTGATTTGCATCAATTTGCATTAAAGCCCATTTATTCAGAATTCGAAAGATAATTTGTTGAAACTGACACGGGCAACTTCTTTAAAGCATTGCATGCTACTCCTTCAAAAAAGCCTTGGTTTAATGGCGTATCATCTAAGATCCTTGTTAAAACTATATGTCGAGTACGTTGTAATCATGGGCTTTGCTACAGCTATTTATTTAAAATTAAATTACGGGATAACAATACACGTGGAGAAATAGGGTCTCTGGAACATCTAATTATGTCATGTGCCAAGTATGACAATTACCGCTCGATTTCTTTTCAAAAACGTGTCAAGGTTGATAATCAACCATTTTAATTATTTTACTTTAGTAGGTTCTCGTAACATAGGAATCTATAAAGAAATATTTTCATTCATGGTTAAAAGTAAAATTATTATTTGAATGTTTGTGTAATGATATGCCTGTTTATCCTTTGTTTCAAACTGCATGTGGGTTCCTTTCACACGTGGTTCTGTTTTGTTTTGATTGTGACAGCTGTTATTCAGATAAAAGGGACTCTTTGATGAACGGAATATTTAAGAAGTTTTGTTTATTTTTCGTTAGAATTACCTTTTTATTTTTATACTTTAATTTTAATTGCAATTAATAGAATGCAATAAAAATTTTAAGTTTTGGAAAAATGTGTTTTGAATACTTTCTCGTTTCTTTTGTAATTTATTTGCGTGTTCGAACTAATATGGACGGTAGTGTACAATACTGACAGCTAAGGATTTGCTGCGATTCTAAATTTATTATTCGGGTCTAAAATAATAACGTAAATGCAGCTGGCGCTAAGCGGTGCACTTATCGGTATCAACTAAGTTAGCGGCTCGGTTGCCCAGTGGTAAGCAGATCAGCACTTGAAGTTGGCAACTCAACGCTGGTGCAGTTATAGCTTATAACTCCGTTGAGCCGCTCACCGCCAGTAAAAAAAACTATTATTATTTGATTCGTCAGCAAAATCAGGATACAATCGATTGCTTTGTTTTCTAGGCATTTCTTTATGTATAACCATGGGCGGTGCTTTAACCCCGAAGAGCAACTCGGCCAGTACCTCGCCTATTGTGCACCCGTGTGATTTTAGTTCACTCGACCGGGTTGTACTTCAGCATCAAAGTCCATAATCTGCTCGGTCGGTAATTTTCCTAGCATGGGTCCGTCAAGCTGAACATAGGTCTTTCCCTGCAGACTGCAGGGCAGTAGGCAAGAAGGTGCACAGGAGTTTCCTCTGTTCCTTCGCACTTTCTACATGAAGGAGAGTTTACTAGATCCACACGATGAATGTCTTTATTCAGTGCGCAGTGTCCAATCAAGATCGCTGTGAGGGCTCTCAGTTTGGTCCTGCTCATTAGGACTACCTTACACAGTCTTCTCTCACCTGGATACATCCGGAGAGATTTACAGTGTCTTAAACAGTTTCACCGTTCCTGTAGGACCGGCGATTGGCGGCGAGCTCGGATTTAACGTAGGTCTTAATACTGCCTTAGGTAGTCTCACACGTCGGTTCAGGACCTGAGAATGGTCGTCCACTGGCATCTTTTTCTAGCAAGTCAGCTATTTCGTTCCCTTTGATCCCCGAGTGGCTTGGCACCCATTTCAGCGTAACGCCGCGATGTTCTGCCAGTTGTTGCAGCCTTCTATGGCACCTCAATACCACCTCGGAGTCAAACTTGACAGCTTGTAGCACCCTAAGAGCGGCTTGGCTGTCCGATACGATTTCCACCACTTCCAGGTCATGTGCGTAGTCCAGGGAGTTCTCTGCACATGTCTGGATGGCACTTACTTGTGTTTGAAAAATGGAGCAGGAGATTCCTAGACTGATGGCCTCGCCATCCGATTCTACCTCTTTCCAAATTCCAATACCTGTGCCATTCGAGGTTTTCGAGGCGTCCGCAAACCAACGGGAAATGCCCCGTCTCGATTTGCGTGCACATGCCTTTATTGGTCCCCCGTTGGGAACTATTACATTGTATCCCCCAGCAAAGCTATACACGGGCCGAATTTTGTCGGTCCTCATTGACAGCGGTGCTGTCTGTTCGATGTACTTGAAGATGCTGATGTGGTCTCCGAACTTGCCAGAGAATATCTTGTACCCACTACATTTGACTCTGTAGGCTCCTAGGATTGCTTTTGACCTCAGCATCAGCTACAGTGGCGGAAACCAAAGGATGATCTCCATCGCAGCGGTTGGCGCCGAGGCAATGGCCCCCGTAATGCCCAAGCAAGCAATCCTTTGGACTTTGCCAAGGATGTTAACCACGTAACGTTGAGTGCTGTATTCAAATATTTTCAATTGTGTACATAACACTTGTTTCAAGTGATCTTTTCAGATCATCGAGTGGAATAGTTATAAAAAAGTAGGTATTCGAAATTCTCTAGACATGCATTTAACATTGATTTCCTACAGACGTATTCTCAACTCGTCCATAAAGAAGGCTTCATAACTCATTTTAAAAAGCAGCACAAATTTGTTTGTTTCCGACACAAAACAGCGCACGATAAGTACTTTTCGAATACATTCTGAAAATTGAACATTTTTCAGAATGCACTTAATAGTGATTTCCATTAAGCTTCTTCACATTCAAACCTCATAAAGAGCTGTATAACTTATAAAATTCAGCGGCAGAATTCTTTTACGTCGCAATTGAGTTATATGGGAGGACGTATTTTCCGAATGTACTCATAACAACAATTTCTTTTAAACAGGTCCCTAGCAGGACCACAAGGAACACTTAATAACTCGCTTAAAAGAGCGGCAACATATTTTTTATTTGCAAAAAGAACCGAAGCAAAATTGTGGTGTGACGAAAATTTAAGGATTAGGATGGGCTCATGCTGGAATGTCCCCTATATGAGCACCAAGAAGCGCTGATTATTCATTCTAGTTGCTCACACCAAATCTTTTATTTGAAGCACAAAACGGCACAAAATGAGCGCTAAATTATGCATTAATTGTATTTTAGAAATTCTGAGGTGTTCGCATTGGAGACATACAGCCATTTGCATAAAATATGCATTTTGTACACATTTTGTAGTAATTTCGAATATCTATTTGTTAAGTACCATATTTATTATACAAAATCATATAAAGATTTTATATAGCGACATAAATTTATGCGAGCACTGTATTTATTTAATGTAATTCTCGAAAAAAAAAACCATTTTAATTTCGTCGTTACTGGCGTATTCAATATCGATACTTTAAAATATTTTCATACATCATGATATCCACTGTAATGGTTATTGTTCTAATTTTGTACCTGCTTTATAGTCTTTTTAATATTTATTTGTACTTCATTTTTGAATCTGAAACATCTGTTATTTGAATAGATGAACAGTTAAAAACACATCAAAGAAAGCCTAGAAAACTATATGTTACAACATTATGTTAGATATTGTTTTTCGATGTGTTTTTAATACATCATGGGATCATTCGCATCTGCATTTACCCTATACACTGTTGGTGCGCATACTCTCTGATTTACCAATCCATGAGCTGCTCGGTAGAAGGGCTGGGAAACTGCTCCGGCTTGTTTCGCTGCATTTGAGACAGCAGACAAGTACGTTATTAGAATGCTACCTTAGGCTGTTAGTTTAGACATTGTGATAGTGGCCGAGAAGAAATTGCAGTGTTTTGACTAGAAAAATCGCTCGAGGCCATGATGATCATGATGACGCCAGATAGGCAGAAACATGTATGTGTGTTAGCGTTTTATGTCTCGCATGTCTTTCTCGTGAATTGATTTCACTAATACCATGAGAAAGCTGTATTTAACAGCATTATTATATTAGGTATTGCTGTCTGAGCATTTATCGACATGTTTCCATTATTATCACAGATCTCTTTTGTAGTGTAGCATAATAGGGTAATAATACTTGTTGAGACAAGTACGTTGAGTTGAACTACGTTCCTCAACAATGTGTTTATACAAATAGTCCGCTACATCCAAACAATGTATAGGTCAAATCAGTAATTTCGCAGTTACAAACACATTCCGGCCATTCAATCGTCCGATTCATTTCCCTTTTCACACATTATCTATTCCACGTGAATGATTCAACCAATACCATGTATTTAGCAGTATTATTATGTTGTATTTACAGTTACCTACTCATCTATTCATTTAGACTTCCTGCAACCGTATTTAGGAATTCGGGTTTTCCTGTGGATTGAGTTGTGTATCATCAGTAGATACTGTACATTTATTGTCATATGTTTTCGTGATGTTCATTCAATATTTATTATTACATACTAGAGACCGGATTATATGCAAAGTGGATATATTTTATTTCTTGCATATCTTTAATTATAGTCTATATGTAGACGTATTACACTAATTGAAGTTAATTAGCACTAATTAGTGATTGCATATATTGCACATTTAGGCATTTCTATGCATATATTTACAAAAGTTGCATATATTGCATATTTAGGTTTTTTCTTATCCTTTCGATTAGTAAGAATTCCTAGTAATTCCTGATGTAGATCGACAACGGACAATTCTCAGAACGATAAATCTTTTACATTGGTTTCTGTTACACTTTTCTCCAAGAGCTGCACGTGTCTAATTTCGCCTAACAGAAGGGATGTGGTGAATACGTTTTATTATTATTAATTCCCAAATAAACTATTCATTCATTGAATACCTTTGAGCGAAACAGCATGTAATTGTGTTACGCTTCTAAATACTGTGCGTACATACAATGTGTATAGCGAACAAAATTTCTTTATGGATTAAGCCGTATCCTGAACTGGTAATGGATGGCGACAAAATATTTTGTCGACCCTGCAGTAAACTGGCTTTTGGGAAGTGCAGTATAAGAAGTACACGTATAGAATTATACAATTGATTATTGTTTGAGTGCGTTAATCTTGTCAACGCGCAATATCATGATATAAAAGATGTGTGGTCGATATGGTACGCTTATCAGAACGAATATATAGGTTTCGCATCTGGATAGAACAGTCATTTCAACTATTTGCTAGTTATATGAGTAATCATCAGTTCGGAAATTGCTATTGTAGTACTAATTGAGTTGCAGATTTCGTATTGGTGAGTCTACCTGTATTTTACTAATTTTAATATGTCGATATGCAGAGACAACGCATTTCAAGAGCTGTTCGAAATTAAGATATTTACGAGGTTCGCAAAGAAACATTAAAAAACTTTAGATACATTTTGTACAAAATTACGAGCTTCTAAATTATTTTCAGATGTGCATGTGTCATAAATAGGTGTCGTATTAAATGTCTTTAAATGGACTACTGACGTTACGAACTCTAGATTTTTATAATTATTTTTCATTTCTTAGCCATTTCTTTATAATGCACGTAATTTATTTGAATACGTTCTAATATGTTATTTTATCTTTCACATATTACATATTCATAATTTTATTTATGCTCATTTACATCTAATTTACTTATTAAGGCGTCGTCATGATCTATCAAAATACATTTAGTCTTATGAATATACATTTGGAAATAACGGATTTTTAGCCACAAGCACGTTCAAGCGATTCAATTATTCTCATTTTTCCTAACTGAACAAGAAACAACCGATAACCAAATTTAAGGTGCGCCACTGTGGAGCGATGAAACCGTGATATATTGGTGTCTGTAGACGACACATTATTAGTCGATTAATATGTGCTCCTATTCAGTCATGTAGTGTGTAAAGTTTTCCTTCCACTGTGTGCTCCATTCTATTTAAAATATATACTTCTTCGAAATGCGTAAAAGATCTCGTACATAAAGAACTGGTCTATACAGTACGTCATCAGAGCCGCTTTTTTTGGAAATGTTATCAACCTCTTCGTTGGGCTTTGGGTTCAATTCCCAGATGACTTTTGACCCAGCAGATTGCAGTTTGAACTACTCTTGATTTAAACACCTTTAACATTTTAATGATATATAATGCAATTGTATGAAATTCAGCTTCCTTAGACGACCCGTATTTCGCTTGCAAAATATGCCATGAAAACTGTGCACTAGGAATCAATTACTAGTAATACAGCAATTACCTAATCAAAGAAAATTGATAATTCACAGACTAAGCGAAACGTTCTACATTCTTTGCATAATTGAAAACATATTATACACCGAGTTTTCTTATGTACCAGAAAACAAAGGCGTTTTTATATAGAAAACACATTTTATCTGTTACTGATAATTATCATTCTAAATAAATATCGTAAAGCAACAAAGCGCACGGAGTAATTGAAATTATTCACTGTTTTAATAGCATCTCCAAGAAATACGGACAATTTGATTGATATGAAGATTGATTAGAAGTACTTACTGTAGATATCGGCAAAACGAAAAATATCTACGCACATTTCGTTTGTCACGTAGACCGTTACTGTAATGCATGTATAAAATGATTGTTTCTACAAATATATCAGAAACGTTGTTTTATGCAATATAAATCTACAGTTTGTCTATCTTGTTATTTTATGCAAAATAAAATTAATGGGAATAATTTGAAAAAGCAGGTATCAAACTAAAATTTTTGAATAAATTTATAAACTAACGTAGCGTCGAAATAAGAGAATTGCAATGATCGATTTTTATTCCTATTTGCACATTTTTCGGTATAATATCTGAATACACAGGCTCATTCGTTCAAACATAATTACGTCAGTAGTTTTTTTTTTTTTTGTAATTATAAGCCCTAAATTTTATGAAGCATGTGTCTGCGATTGGTTTTCACAGCCACCTCCAACGATAATAATTTCCTTATATACTTACATATATAACGTCTTGTAGGCAGTTGTGGAAATATAACCTATCGTTTCTAAATTTGAACAACATATCTACATATATATAACCTGAATGTATGTATTTGTAGAGGTTTTCTGCATATTTTCCATATTTTACACTTTTAGGTTATATATATTTTATTACCCACCTACACACAAGGTCGTCACAAATTCTTGGATCATTATGAACATGTTAATTGTTATTACAAGTAGACAGTACTTTTATATCCGGCAATGTTGTAAAGTGTAGCGCACATAAATAACCAAACAAAAGAGTTTGATAACTTTGAATACGATTTCGAATTACGACTTTAGCGGAGATCCTCTACAACCTTGAGAAACGCAGAAAATTGCACATTTATTTCCTCCGGTAGTAAGCCATAACGAAATCAACCAAATACATGTAAAATCTAAGAAATAGGCATCTATTAAAAAGATATATATATGAAACGTTTTGTACCGAAGGAGTTTCAATAATAACGGTCAGTTTATTCCAACATTTTTTAAATTGTAAAATGCACAAGCTAAGATGGCAATCACTAAATTTCATGTAATTCAACGGACTGTTAGAGTAATCAAAAGTCTTTACTTGATTTATTTCATAGTTTGGTAACTTTAGTACAGGCAATATCACAAAGAAACTTATCGTATCCTCCGCTGTTCAACATTTACCTAGACGACTTCTTTAGTGTACTTAACAATACGTATTATCTATTTGTTAACTAACCACAAATTGAAAACAAAATCACTGAACGTAACGAAAAGCAAATGATAGGTACCGTCTACAGGTAACGTTCAATTAGCATACGAAGGTCCCGCAAGTTGCTGCGAAAAGTAACTTCCTATGCAACGTTGTGGAATCGTTCTAAATCAACGCAAAAGTAACGTTACTTTTGAGTCACCCTTTAAGTTTTCTACAAACACTAGATCCCTTCCGTATCATTGCAGAAAATATGCCGAAAGCAATTATTATCTTGAAATATAACAATTTTAAAAGTTCCGTTGGTATTTGAATTTCCTTGTTACTACCAACGTTATTCTCAATATAATTAGTTTTTTTGTGAAATTTCTAATTAATTAAACTCGTAATAGCAATGAAATTCAATTACCAAGACAATATAAATTGGGTTGTCGCCAGCATCACGATAACACGATATAACTTTGATTTTCAACACATAAAATTCTTAAACTTTGATCTCATCTGTGAGGCGGAAGCAAATCTAAATGACCATGCAGGCAACGTGTGGATATCGTTCCATACATTAACGGTATTTTTTAAAATAATATCACCTAAATGTTGTTATTTTAATGGTTTTGAAAAAGAAAACTTGAGCTGTAATGTAACGTTAAGATGCGATTAATTGCAAGGGAGTGAATATTAAATACAATTCTTAACCATGCCTTTTAGGATAATTTACATCATTAGTTGATAGTATTCTTTAATTCTACATTAATTGAGTAAAATAACTTTGCATTTAGGCGATATATGTATATGCACTGGTTGTTCATGTAATATTGAGGTCGATGCATAAAACAACGTTGCTGATTATGAGTCTAATTAAATCATGAGTTTGAAATGTTATTTAGTTCAACGTTGACTAAACGTTTTTTCATAACTTTGTTGTGACTGCAAAATGTTATTGCTCTTGCAGATGCTGTAAGCCAGTATCTAATAATAGGATTTGTAACGTTTATACCACGCTGCTGTCTAACATGACTTTAAACGATATTGTTAGTGATACAAATCTGTTTTGGAAATTTATGAATACTAAACGAAACTCCTCCAGAATTCCCGGGTCTATGAAGTATAACAATGCAGTTCTTGACCAGCCTTTGCCAGTGTGTTTTCAGATGGATATATCACTAACTTCTCCAATAACACTACTATATCCAATTCGGAAATTAACAGCTGTTTTTTCAATATCGGGTACTTTTCGGTGCGGGATGTCTTGCGTGCTTTGTACAGGCTCAAAACAACTTCTCTTTTTGGACATGATGATATTCCGAGCTTTCTCATGCATGATTGTGCTCCGGTGTTATGCGATCCTCTTTGCTTTATTTTCAACTTACCATAACACCAGTTTACAAGAAGGGCGATAAGGTTGATATTCTTAACTACAGACCAATTAGTATTCTCCCTAATTGTGCTAAAGTTTATGAGCAACTTCTTTATACTAGGTTGTACAACCTCTCTATTAATCAGCATGGCTTTGTTAGTGCACGGTCAACTGTTATCAATTTAGTTGAACTCTCTCAGTATGTCAGCGATGCACTTGACAATCGTCGACAAGTAGATGTTATCTACACGGATTTTACCAGAGCATTCGATACAATTGACCATTACATCCTAATAGATAAACTATCTGCTATTGGTTTTTATTTTTGTTATATAATGATATCGCCTGTTTTAATTAGAGTACCTAAATATTTATTTCAAATTTTCAATAGTTCCTTCTTGAAGTGTTTGCATTTTTTTTGCCCGCCTTCGCCGTGTAATCAAAAAAGATAACAATTCAATTCAAAAAAAGAGTCCCTTAAGCTGCGTGCACTGTGAAGGCGCACACTTCTTTGTCGTAATAACATATATGTACATCGTTTTAGCAAAGAAGAAATTGTTTATGTTTAATTCCTTCAAAATTATTCAGTTCAAATGAGAAGCATGCTACCTAAGGAGAGCACACAATCGTCTAAATTTTCATAAGTGGAAAGGATAGTCATAATTAATCATTACGTCAAGGGTGTTTGTTGTATAGTCTAACGTTCAGGCTAGCATATCTAGTGCACCATAGATATGCTATCGCCTCACCAACAAAGCAACGTCAAAGTGACTTATTGAAAATTTCCTTATCAAAAACAAACCGTTATTATCTCCAAAAATAGTATAAAAATATATTCGAACATCAAAGAGTGTAGTTTTCCATATTTCGAACAACCATTTTGAGAATTGATCGATATCCTTCCGAAGATCCAGGCATGGATAGCTAAAAACCAGTGCGATGTGTAAGTGTCATTACATGCAAAAGCTGAACAGAAACTAAGTTATCGTTAGAAGTGCTCATAACGCAATTACTTCCAGGCGTAGAACTTTTTGCGCCGGAGCATTCCTAAATGTGCAATTTAACGAAAATTACTGAAAATTTTTGTCGTCTTTTCGACATTTTTCACAATAAACGTCACGTCTGCTTGACATTTTTCGCGATAAACGTCACTGTCAACCTTGAAAGCCATTGACATCTTTAAGCGTTACTGTCATACTTGAACGTCACGGCTAACATCAAAAATTACTATCTTTTATGTTGCCATTGGTAGGGAAGGCGGTTGACACTTACGCGTTTTTAGTGGGCGTTGCTTGTTTATAGCGCGATAATTGTTTTATATGATTTATAAAAAATATTTTCGCGTCTTTGCTGTCAAATATCGCTAGTTTCTTATTCTCATTTCTTGATTTACGTAATGTAGATTTAATTTTTTTCTATATTTCGTTTTGTTTTTTAACTCTCCAAGTAACTCGCGGTTCGTATTTTAATTTTTATTGTTAGTCTTGATATCATTTCTTCCATTTATGTCGATCCTTAACAATTTACAAGGAACTACATATCCTGGTGAGAGAGGAAACTCCAAAAGTGGGGGTTGGTTTCGAAGGAAGGAAAGTATAATTGCCCATTCTGCTGAAGCAGTTTTGTATTTTCGAAAAGTTCGATAAGGTAAACGTCTCATCATTTTCTGAAAGTTTACATTTTTAAATATGGATGGGTACATTTGGATTTGTACAGCGAAGGTGTCGTTACGAAAACAAAAAGCGAAGACGTGTTTGAAGCAAATCAACGTTCGCACGGGCATGTTGCAAGCTGGAGGCCTGGCAAATACTTAGTTTTGTCAACCTATGGGTGCACTAAGTTTAATTAAGCGCGATAGAAATCCTAGTCAGAGTATCCCATCCAACTGCTGTCGATTGGACCTCTTCTGCCGGGAGGTGGTTTTAATATCATCAAACTCATGCCGTTGAAAGACAGCGGGTGTTTACGACTCAGGTACCGGTAGAATGTTTGTGGTGCCCGTTCAGGATTGGGGTGTGGACACACTACTGCCAATTCTAAAATAATTGATCCCGAAGCAAATACAGGAGCTCTCCATTGAGGCCTTCAATCTCGTCGGGGAGCTGCATCATGGAAGCTGAATTGGAGCAACCTTCGGAAACAGTCCCCGAACAGGACGGTGAAACCGGGAAAGGGGTGAAGGTTGACACTTCTCCCAAGAGGGGATATTTTTGAAATTATTTTTGTAAGCATAATAAGTCATATTACTTTAACCTTCTTATTTATATCTTTGTTAACAGTGCTTGCGTTTTCAGTGAACTTGGTTTATTTTTTTTTTGCGTTCTGGATTCGAGAAAAGAACGTGTATCTTTTGTCTATTCACGTTTTAATTATTGTTGAGAAGGCCTTTATAAGAGTATATCTGAGATTATCACGCTGAGAAACTCAATTTCGGAGGTGAGCGAATTTTTAGATTCTACTTAAATATGACAGTGACGTTTATCGAGAAATATTACGAAACGATGACAGACGCTTATGGTGCAAAATGTTGAATAGAAGGTTGACGTTTAAAGATGCAAGTAACGTATGAAAATGACGGTGACTTTTATTATGAAAAATTTCGAAAAGACGACAGTAACTTTTAATATTTATTATCGTTAAATCGCACATTTGGAAATGCCCTCGCGCAAAGGGTTTTACGCCTTAACGATTACCGCGCTGAAATCTACAAATTACCAAAGTTTTAAAATTTTTGAAAATAATTATGTACACAAATACACATATCGAATTAAAAATTAATGTGATTGTATAAACAGCTTACATGTCACTTTTTACATTAAATTAAACAATTTCCTAATCCCCCTGGCCAGCTACATTTTTTCTTAACTAAATACAAGTAATTAGAAACAGAGAATTTTGACGAGTTCCGTGTTCAGTTTTTGCATGAAATGGTATTCACATACACGTTGTTCTTCAACTATCTCCGCGTGTATCTTCGAAAGGACACCGGCAATTTTCAAAGTGGATGTTCGAAATGTGGAAAACAACTCGTTGACGGTTGGAGGAAACTTTTGTATACTTTTTCGAAGTAATAACGGTTTGCGTTTGATTAGGTAATTGTCAATATGTCACTTTATTGAGTAGAGGGTTCGCGTTAAATGGCATAAAAGATTGCTTCGGATTAATGATAATTGGTTTCTTTTGCAGATTCTACTACAATAACGCGTCGTCAAGACGCAGCAATGGAAACAACTCCTGGCGCGAACTCTACTAAAGGAAGAAAATATGAATTAAGTGTAATAGCGCTAGTTGCATCCACTCTTTCGAAAAACAAAAGCGTGGAAGATTATCGCATCTTTTCTGATGTGGCAAAATACCAACCTTTCGACGACGTAGTGGCCAAAGTAGTCTTCAAAGGATCGAAGCAGGAGCAAATCTACGCCATTCAAACGAAATGTGGCAACGACAAATTCAAAATAGAAAAGTATTTTAACGGATATAATGAAATCGCGAAAATAGAAAACGAAAAGAAAATTGAATATTATTATTTCGCCGTCAAGGACGTCGACTATTTTGCGCACCAGTTTATGAAACAAGGATTACAATGGGAGAGACGCAGTAATGCAAACCCTAGAGACATTTTTAACGAAGCACCGTGTTATTTACTAAGGAGTTCAGATCGCAAATATGAACGTTTGTGCAACAACCTTTATTTATATTTCGATCAGCCTGATGCTCAAAAAATCCGCGAGAAACTCGAACGAGAATGGAAAGTTAACGTTCCCCCACACTCGTACATCGAAAAATACTTTACCAACACGACGAAAGGTTTGAGTAAGGCATCGTTTGAGCACGAATTGTTAAAAATTCGCCTTTCGAATTATATAGTGACACCCACAAAAGCAATCTCATTTCAACACGAAGCTGTTGCTGAATGGAATCGGTTAACGTTAGAGCGGGATGTCACTATAGTGCGCAACGAATCGAATATAGATGGCTATTTGTTTGGGTGCAGCCTGCAAAATATTTCCAACACAATTGACATCACAAGATGGAACCACTTCGTCGCTAATGAAGGTAAAGTTAACGGTCACGCTATGGATGCTTATAAGGCAGAAACTTTGAGAGATTTAGTAATACAATTGTGGGAGGAGAACAAAATACCCCTTCTTTTGAAAACTGACGCTTTACTTCCAGTTTTGAAAAAATTCCGACACTTGAAAAAAAGGTTCATTATAATAGACTCGAATCCTACGAATCGATATCTTGAAATTGAAAGTTACAAGCTGAGTGTGTTTAGGCACTTGGGTGATGTTGCAGCTGATGAAATGATGAAGAGCATTTCAGTTTCACTGCAATGCAGAAAACCGACTTCCTTGTTCGAAATTATCGAGGAAGATGTAAGGTTAATGGAATCTATAACTTGTTCAGATTTAATAAACTTAATGAGGCCAAGAAAGGCGTATCTAAGGAGAAAATGTTTGGATGGCGGCAATTATATGCTCTTTATAATAGAAACGGCAAATTCCGAACAGCACCGCCACGATGTGCAACGGCCGAATGGAGCCAATATCGTGGTATATTGTAAGCTTGGTGAGAGTTATGAATATCACAATAGGTTTAGAGCGGATCCTCTGTTTAAGAGCTACAAAATCTTTCGTTTAAAGGATGGTGATAGACTAACTTTATTGCCAAGGATACCGGATCTTGGTACGATACAGTCTGAGGAAGAGTATCGTGATTTAGGACGTTTCTTTGTTGATGAAAACGACGAAAGTGTATATGTTATGGAAAACGGAGTCATCATACCCTTGATTGGCGAAGTGCCGATTCGTGTCCGTCAGAAATACATACCTCGTTATTTAAGAGAAGGTATTAAACCAGACAAGGAAAACCAAGGTAGTTCTAAACAGTCTACTACAAAGTATGGCGAGAAGTTGTTACCGGAAAAAGATGTACTGAAAGAAAGTAAAGGTAAAGTTATTGTTATAACAGGAGAGCCGGGAATGGGTAAAAGTACACTCTTACATTCTTTATTTCAATCTTGTGATTCGAAGTACTACATTCTGTTTATGGACTTGGCCCGCCACCAGGTCGATTTACGCAAGGGTAGACTGAAAACCTTCCAAGACCTCTTACGTGTCTCGCGCGATGAGCATCGCAATTTATCCTACAGGCGCTTTTTAGATGGTCTCCATGATTACGTCGACCGATTAGTATTAATACTCGATTCGTTCGATGAAGTTGTGGCTACGTGCAAGGACCAGGTAGTAGAACTCGTACAAAACCTCCAGAAAGTTAGTTTGCAAAAAATAATAATCGCCTCAAGATTGACAGCTGCCGATCTGTTAATCGGTAATGTTAAGGCTAAAACGTTTAAAATAGAAAAGTTTGACCAAGAATCCGACAAACAATGCATAGCTGATTATTGGAATTTCGATATTAGTAATTTCCGTCATATACCGTCGGAATTTCTAACCAACCCTCTATATTTAACCATGTTAAAATACATCTCAGAAAACGAAACAAATCTGGAAGTGGTAAACGCTTGGGATCTCTATGAAACAGTAGTCAAGTTAAAAATGGAGGATTACTGTCGACGTATGGAACCAAACATTCCGGACTACGACGAAGCACTCTCTATTCTGTTAAAGCATGAAGAGTTGGCTCTGAAAGTTTTGTTTGATACTAATAAAGTGACAGAGAATTTTAAAGAGACGCAGTCGAACCGCTCGAATTTTATAAGGTTGGGTTTAATCGTACGTTACGACAACGAAATTCCAGTTTTTGTCCACCAAACGTTCGTAGAATTGGAAGTGGTAAACGCATGGAATCTCTATGAATCGGTAGTCAAGTTAAAAATGGAAGATTACTTTCGACGTATGGAACCAAACATTCCGGACGACGACGAAGCACTTTTTATTCTGTTAAAGCATGAAGAGTTGGCTCTGAAAGTTTTGTTTGATACTAATAAAGTGACAGAGAATTTTAAAGAGACGCAGTCGAACCGCTCGAATTTTATAAGTTTGGGTTTAATCGTACGTTACGACAACGAAATTCCAGTTTTTGTCCACCAAACGTTCGTAGAATTGGAAGTGGTAAACGCATGGAATCTCTATGAATCGGTAGTCAAGTTAAAAATGGAAGATTACTTTCGACGTATGGAACCAAACATTCCGGACGACGACGAAGCACTTTTTATTCTGTTAAAGCATGAAGAGTTGGCTCTGAAAGTTTTGTTTGATACTAATAAAGTGACAGAGAATTTTAAAGAGACGCAGTCGAACCGCTCGAATTTTATAAGTTTGGGTTTAATCGTACGTTACGACAACGAAATTCCAGTTTTTGTCCACCAAACGTTCGTAGAATTTCTTGTTACGAAATGGCTGATTGAAAATGTTGACAAGGACGATGCAAAATATATCTTCAAATTAATTCTAGACACCAACCAAACTCATATATTAAACATCCACTCCGAAACGTTACCATTGCATAAAGCTGTTGCAGACCGCAACTATAACAGAGTATTACGTCTGTGTAAAGAGAATATTGGGGGCTTGCTAGAAAAAGATGATCTAGGACGCAACGTTCTTCACATAGCAGTAACTGCCATGCAAAGTTCTTCTCAAAACGATGTCCTACATTACCTTATTCAGCGTATGCTTAAGAAAGGGTACGACATATACATGTGCGATAAAATAATGAAGTGGACCTGGATCGATTATTACGAAACATGCAACCAAGACGAGGAATTATTTTATCGTGAAAGTTTTCTCGTTTCGCAAACGTATCTGAATTACTATGCAACCTATGTAAACTCACGAAACCGTGACTGGAAAGACTTTACGCGCTTCTACAACTACGCTATTTTGTATTCTTCGATAACGCTGATTCGGGAACTGTTATCCTGGAAGTATTGCGAAGACCAGAATTTTGTAGAATTCCGCGATATGTGTTTAAACTTGCCAGTACGTATATTAAATATTGAATTGAAGGAGGAAAAGCTTAACGGTTCTCATCTGGTGTGCATTTATGGTAACGGAGACGCTGTAAAAACGTATATCGGTAGTGGAACAGATTTCAGTAAAATGGATAAATTTAAGTGTACACCATTACATTACAGCATCATGGCGGGGCAAAATAAAGAAATCATCGATTTATTACTAGAAAGGTACGGAATTTCGAATCCTTACGCGGGTCTGCGTCTGGACACTACAATTCTTCATACGAGCATAGCGACTCACAACGTGGATATCACAAAGATGTTGTTAGAATTTGCACATCGTAGAAGATATGAGCCTGCGTCTTCAAACGCCATCGAAAAATTAACGACGGCGACGAATAGGAATTCTCGCACCCCTCTTCAAGTAGCTGTCGATTGCTACAATAAGGATATAGCTGAAGCACTGTTCAAATACACTTTTGACGTGAATCTTCTAGCTGAGCCTTTGGAAGTAGCGGTAAAATGTCAGCAGACGGATATTATTGAGTTATTATTGAGACATGGAGCAGACCCAATCTCAGTTCTCAGGTTAGCAATTGAAATCGTGGACGAGGATATCGTCCGAATATCACTGAAGCATAATATCAATGTTAACGTTAGTTGGGGTTATAGAACTCCTCTGCTATGCGCCATAGAAAGATCGGCAAGTGCTATCATCAAGTTGCTATTGAGAAATGGAGCTGACGTAAATTATGTGACCGATTATTCAACTAATGGTAGTGGGACGCCTCTCATGTATGCAATTTACATGAAGAGCAATAAGGATATTTGTCAACTATTGCTGAATTTTGAGGCCGACGTGGATTTCGAAAATAAATTTGGCGAAACACCTTTAGGTATGGTAATAGAAAGAAAAGGTTTAGAAATTATGGAGTTGCTTCTGCAAAATGGAGCTCGCATAAATCACGTGGATTCAAGCGGTTGGACGCTTTTGATTCACGCAGTGCAGAGAGAAGACGATGATGCCGTTCGAATGCTGGTGAATCATCGTGCTGATGTTAACATCAACGGCGAAGATGGAGTAACGCCTCTTTGTGTGGCAGTAAAAACACGAAACGCCGATATCGTTCAAATTTTGCTAGAGAAAGAAGCCGACGTGAATTGCTTTGACGGGCGTGGCGTCTCACCTCTAATGGCCGCCGTCGAAACGGGAAGCACGCGAATTGCTAAAATGTTATTGGAAAATGACGCAAACGTGAACTTGAAAAATGAGTGCGGTGTTACAGCGCTCTATGCGGCCGGAATTAAAAGAGATGTAGCGATGATCGAATTATTACTGGAATGTGGTGCCGATTCGAATATTACAACATGCGAGGACATATTCCATATTGCCGAGAGAACGGGAAATTTTGAAATCATCGTGTGGTTGTTGAGAAATCGTCCAACCTCACCAAACGACATCAATGGTTCTCATACGGCCGCTAATATCATAGCGGAGGTTACGAAAAATTGGGTTGGTTCGAATTTGGAGGATAAACTACGTACCGTTGACCTAGGACGTTGGAATTTGGCGGAAGCGCACAATGAGGACAATCTTTCGTCTATAATTCGTTCTCTTATTAAAGAGCCCAGTAATAGAAACGTAGTGGATATTTTTATTAATAACGTCACTAATCGTAAAATAGTAAATCTGATCGAAAGGATTCGCGGATTTAGGAATTCTGGTAGCAATTTAAATATTCTCAAGATTCTATGGCGATATTATGAAAATCGATTTCAGCTATTTCGAACTGTCACTGAATTAAATGACAGTAAGATTTCACGTTGTTTATTTCAAGATATTAGCTTGAACGAACTGAGTGAGATTAGCGATAATCTTCTTTGTATTGCAATACATAAAGGAAATTTTGAAATCATTGAGATGTTGTTGATGCGTGGATATGCAGTGAATGAGCCAGATCGAGATGGATTCACACCGCTAATGATCGCTGTCGCTAAAGGAAATACAACCACGGCTATGACATTGCTAGATAATAATGCCGATGTTAATGCCGAAGCAAACGGTTCTGGTCTTACACCGTTGTACATTGCTGCGTTGACTGGAAGTCGACATCTGGTATACAAGTTATTAGTGTATGGAGCGAATAAAAATATTAATACGCCTGAAGATGATTTCAAGTCTTGCGTGAAGCTATCACAGCTTTATGGTGAGGAAAACCTTTCCCCGTCCGACTTACTTGAGAATAGGAGCAACGTTAGAGACATTATTGAAGAAGAAGCAAGGACTGTAACTACTGTCCCCAATTTGGAAGTAAATTAGTGAATGAATTAATTACTGCCGTTATTACAATTATTACATCCCTTTCATGTTATTTTACAAAGACATGAGGCACGTCAATAACAGATAGAGATAACTACAACAAATCAGTGCCACTGGGTTCACCAATCTCGTAAAATGGCCTCTTTGTTAGCATTCGAGTGATTTGAGGAATACGCAAATTAAGTTTGTTACACGCTCGAAAATTGTAATTTGTCCAGTTTTATATCAACAACTCACTGTAATACTGCTTGGCGAAGCTGCGCATTTATCAACGTATAAATTTGATACGAAAGTGTATTCTGCATTTTGAAAACTAGACTACATGTGCCCCTTTTTCTGTCTTGGTTGAAAGTGCCTTCCATACGCGATTTCTATAGTATAAATACGCCGATGAAGTCCACAGTCTACGTCCTAAAAGATGATGACCTGGGGCCGACATACGGTATATAGCTAGCGAGAGCTATTTTCTGCCGAACCTCCCAGGAGACCATTCTTAAATCTTATATCATTCTGGAGATTTACATGGTAAGTATATTTACATGTTCCTTCCAGTTTAGTCTATCATCCACTTGTAGCACCAAAACCTTTGCACGAGTTTTACACTATCGTAACTCACTGTGATTTTTGCCTTTTCTTCAAATAATGTTCGAAGATTTCTCACGTTGTATATCTATGCTACTGTATAAAATTGGCACCGTAAACTTTGGAATGCGATGGCTCAGTGAGTATAAGCTGTACCCAAAACCGATTGGTTGCATCATTTTATTCGTCTTGACGAGAAGCAACTTGTAACATATTTTTTCAAAATCATTCCTTATAAAGGAAATAATGATGATTTATTTAACACGCATTTTATGCATTAGCCAACAGCCTTCCATGAACGAGTCTCGTTTGCATTCTAACGTCTTTACTATTTTAAATCCAGCACAAAATTCACACCAAACAGTCACCAACGTCAACTCACAAAACATACATAAGTTTTCGTTAGTCCAAATTCGGCAATTTTGCTTGTTTACGAAGACATCAACGTGAAAATGAGCCTCATCGCTGAAGATGATTTTGATGGAAAACTCTCCGTTCATTTATTGTTATTCATTGAACCAACTGGCAAAATATCTTTGCTATCTGTATGTTCTCTAGTCTTGAACTGTTAGGTCAATTGGCTTTTGTAGCTATGAAGACGCGATTGCAAGTGCTTCTTGAAATGTTGAATTCTTCAATGGTTGTTCCCAGGTTTTCGGCCACATTCTAGCAAACATTCATTTTTTTCTACTGAACGATATGACCGAAAATATGTAAAAATGATCGGCACCCAGTCCCCTGTAATTTTTTGGTAATTTCCTTCACAGTCGATACACTTGAAACATTTTGATTACCAAAAGTTTAAAGCAATTCCCGAATCGTGGCAGTCAAACTTTCACCATTTGTCAAGTAATGTTTTACAATATGAATCCGTTGTCGTGTCAAATAGCGATATCTTTTAAGATTGATGGTGTCTAGCAACGAACGGTCATAGGTATTTAATTATCATACACAACAGTAAATATCCCGCCATATTTAAGTTTTCCGCTATTTTTAGGACACCCACTGTATTTGCTCAATTCTAACTAGGCTTAATAAATTTAAATTGAAGATTTAGTTCACTCCATTGCGAGAAAGTAAAGTTGAAATCTAAAAAGTTTTAGCATCGAACAGATTCGTAAAGAATCTCTATTTGAGACATTAGTTAAACTGTATACTTATTTGATGTAACACTTCAACCTAGGATACAAACATGTGTTTCAAAATTCTTCACCGTAAAATACTGTAATCTAAAACAAGTGTAAGAAACTAATTCATTAATTAATCATTTCCCCTTTTTTTTTTGTTTATTGTTACCATCGTTGTTTTACATATTCTCCATTATAATCAGTTTCAACTTCTATGTAAACAAAATAAACTTTAGTTATTAATATTAGTTATTGCGTTACTACTTTCCAATTGTTACCGCTCTCTTGCTCTGCGCAAGGCAGAATGCGCGAGAGAAGCAGTAGGATATGAAGACCAAATGTGCCGTCAAGGAGTGAAACTACTACTTCTCCTATACTTAGCATTCAGGTTGCTTCGTCGTGTGTTTATAAATAACGAATTGATTTCATTTAGTATTTCAAATTTTGTTTTGTTAGAATGCTTATATAAGGTTTCTAGGCTTATTTTTGTTCATTTGTTCATTTTTTTCGTAACTTTCTCAATTTTCTTTCATAAATTCTCATTATGCTTAATACCAAAAGATTTTCTACCAATGCGTTCTCTTATGAGATATAGTTGTTTATCTGTGAACGCTCTTATTCGAAATTTTTCTTTTCCTGTAGCAGGTATACCACTGTGAATGTCCTGAGCATAATGATCCGACAGTGCAATTTTATGCGCGCGACTGCTACACTACAAATTGGATTTCAGAAATATATTCTTGTTGGCTCCCTAATGACTTTTTTCTAAACTCTAAACTAAAAGACTGTACGAAGCGTAAAAGCCGTTTACTTAGTCGTTGATCGAACAATTCAATTTACGGATATCATACAATTTTCGATTTCATCGAGAAATGATTGAAAGTTACTTGCCAGTGAACGATATGTACATACATTCATTGTAATGAATTTTATTTTGGCAATTGTTACCTCTCAGAATTCTAATACGAAATCTATACTCTTTTGTTTCAGGAACATCAATTCAACGAAATCAACATCTGTCCTAATGAAGCCCGTTCAAGTAAACAGTGAAACCAAGCTGATGGTGTAAACTTTTACGTCAAATATACGGTGATCAATTTAAAAGCCGCTTTGTCAAAGAATTCCTCCCAGTTTCTAATTGTCTTGTTTTCTGTATATTTAATATCGGTAGTTTATAACTCTAAATCATTTACTTATATTTTAGGAACGCCCTTGTTTCTGTATTATTAACGGTACTATAGGCTACATTCAATTGTAATTTATTGTAGTTCTAAGTCATACATGTACGTTCAAATGTTTTACTTTTGGAGCGATCTTGATTTCTACTTTATCTGTGCCGTAGGTTACGTTTAACTGTAATTTATCATAAGTTCTAAGCTAAATACTTTTAGATGAAGTACTTTTGGAACGCACTTTATTTCTATACTGTTAATCATAACATGATTTACGTTTAATTGTAATTTACGTTTTCGTTTTCGTATTATCATAGTAAATTTTTCCTACGTAATTTGAGTTTTATTGCCTTTTAACAGCACCCATATAAATAGAAGTTTTATTCTGTCATCAGAGCTTCGGCGGTCAATTTGCCGTGTGTTTACAAATGTTTTTGTAAGTTAGTTCAGCTACGCTACTTACGTTTACAATACCAAGAATGGTGGCCCCGTAGTGAGAATTGGTGAAGCTCCGGCACACATCCATTGCATATATTTTCCTCGTTCAAATCGACGAGAATAACGGATGTATTTCCAAACAGTATACTACAAAGTATGGCGGGAAGCTGTTACCAGAAGAAGATGTGCTTAAGGAAAGTAACGGTAAAATTGTTGTTATAACAGGAGAGCCCGGAATGGGGAATGGGAAAACTACACTATTACGTTCTTTATTTCACTCTTGTGATTCGAAGTATTACATTTTGTTTATCGACTTGGCCCGCCACCAGGTAGATTTGCGTAAGGGTAAACTTAAATCTTTTCAAGACAAATATACATTCCGACACGTTACCGTTACATCCGGTTGTTTTAGATAACGATTATAAGTATTACGTTTATGTGAAGAGAATAAGCGTTGCCTATTAGAAGTGGATGGTCTAGGACGAAGCGTCCTTCATCTAGCGGTAATTTCTAGAAATCAGTACTTTTACTTATATTACACCATAAATAGTCTTATTAGGTGTATGCATAGGGAAGGGTACGACATATACACGTGCGATAAGATAATGGAGCGGATCGATTATTTAGAAAAATACGACCGATTTAAGGTACTACTTCATAGTGAATGTTTTCTCGCTTCACAAGCTTACTTGAATTACTGTACAACCAATCTAAAGTCACTAAATTATCTACTTCAACGGAGAAGTTTCATCGACTGTTACGACATTGCTATTTTTCACTCTTCGATAAGCTTGGTTCGTGAATTGTTATCCTGGAAGTATCGCGCAGATAGGACTTTTCTAGAATTCCGCGAGTATATCGCGGGAACATTTATATATTGAATCGCCGGATGAAAAGCTTGACGGTACTCATCTGGTGTGTACTTATGGTAACGGAGAAGCTGTAAAAACGTATATCGGTAGTGGAGTAGATTTCAATAAAATGGATAAATTTAATTGCACACCAATGCATTGCAGTGTCATGGCGGCACAAAATAAAGAAATCATTGGTTTATTACTCGAAAAGTACGGAATTTCGAATTTTTACGCAGGTCTGCGTAAGGATACTACAATTTTCCATATGAGCATAGCGACTGACGACGTGAATGTGACAAACATGCTGTTACAAGGTGTTGTGAAATAATAGGGGACTGTATTTTTGTATTGAATGGTTTATATTGAATGTGCTTGCCGTTTACAATGTGATCACAATGGCGAACACGTTCTGAATAGCCTTGTGTCTTAGCTTAATTAACTACTAAGTACAGTGTTTGCACCCTTTGCCACTAGAGTGAAGGCGCGTAATACGAAATTACAAAATACGCAACATACTCCCCGCCTTTGGAGGAACTGCAAATAATTATAATAATAGATAATAATACTGAATATAAAGCAAACTAGAGGGTTAATAAACTCAACATTCTTATACTAAAGAAATAATATGTTAATTGTGTTCTGTAATATCACAGTGACTTTCGTTGTAAATTGGCACACCGTCACTTCCAGGGTGCACATCAATTACCTTGCCAAACTGCCATTGAAATGGAGGTGCATTGTCATTCTTGAGTAACACCAGGCTGCCTATTATAATGTTGTGTGTTTCTTCTTATCCATTTTGTTCGTTGCTGTAGTTCCGACACGTAATTTACGGACCAACGCTTCCAAAAGATTTGCATAAGTCGTTGAATGAGTTGTAATGATGCAAGTCTATTAACTGGTTGTGTAGTGACGTTTGGATCCGGAACTCTAGTTACTTTACGTCCAATTAGGAAATGAGATGGTGTGATAGGTTCAAAATCGTTGTAAGAAGATGAAAGGGTATACATAGGTCTGGAATTCAAGATTGCCTCGATTTGATTTAAAATGGTTTAAAAATTCTAAAACGTAACCAAAGTGATCCGTAAAACTCTTTTAATATGGTGTTTAACAGACCTAACCCTAGCTTCCCTAGCCTGATGAGGACTGTACGCGAGAATAAAGTATCAATTAACATTTTCCACAGAGACAGTATTTGAGAGTGATTCATTATTTTTCAATAAAAATCTATCTAAATTACCACGTTGTGATTTAGCACCTATGAAATTTCTACCATTATCTGAGTACTTGCGGCTAGGTAGACCACGTCGTGATACAAATCTTCGAAATGTGGCTATGAAAGCATTAGTTGTCAAAACTGGTTCTAGATGTATTGCCTTTGTTGTAAGGCATATGAAGGTGCAAAGGTAACATTTAATTGTTTTGGCACCCCGACCTGGTTTATTCTTGAGTGCAAGAGGACGTGCATAATCAGTACCTGTAACGTAGAATGGATATATTGACTCCAATCTATGCTTAGGAAGGTTTCCCATTAGTTGTGTTCCACTGACGGGATTGGGTTTAAAACATGCAATACATCTATGAACAACTGATCGTGCCAAATTTCTACCTCCAGTTAGCCAATAATTTTCACGCACGAACGCCAAAACATGTTGCGGTCCGGCATGAAGTAAACGTCTGTGTTCATGTTCCAAAATTAATCTCGATAACTTCTGTTTACCTGAAATTAGTACCGGATATTTTTTATCAAAAGGAACATTAGAATTTTTTAATCTGCCGTATTAATCCCTCGTGATCCAAAAATGGCGAAAACCTTACCAAAATTTCCCTTAGTAATGTTCTCTGTGTTTTTTAACATACCCAATTCCTTTGAAAATGACTCCCTTTGTGATAACCGTACTAATGTTTTCATCGCGTCGTTTAGTTCCAAAGTTGTCAAATATTTGGTCGTAATTCTTTTAGGTTCCTTACAATTACGAATAAATATTAAGCACCAAGCCGTTATTCTTTTAATCTTCGAAAGCGAAGTTGTGTAATTAAAAGGAAAAACGTCATTATTTGTTGTAGTTGCAGTTAGTACACTAGAAGTGTTTTTAGTTTCTGGTATATCTCCAAGACTACGAGTAAATTTTTGTAGAGGCCATTGATCGTTTGTTACGCTTAAGCAGTGCGTACCCTTCCACCAAACAGAGTCGTGTAATGTGTTACTTTTCGAATTTGTATAACGCCAATCATTGATATTTGATAATTATTGTATTTCAGACACCCGATTTGCAACAAAAATGGTTAAATTGAATGATGACATTTGTAGCCAGTTTAGTACAATGATGGAATCACACCAATAATAAAAATGGTTGATGTTTGAAGTGAGAGATACCCTTACCTTTGATACTAGACGACTTGCTAGTAAGGCACCAGATAATTCCAACCTTGGTATCGTTAACCTTTTTACAGGTGCAATCCTTGATTTGGCACAAATTAACCTAACTGTTATCGTATCGTTTGCAGATCTTAAGCACAAATATACACATGCACCACAAACTCTTTCTGATGCATCAGAAAAAGTATGTATTTCGAGTGTAATATAACTTGAAATATGTAGTAACACAACGTGATATTCGTGAATTGCTAACACTACGTATTGAAGTTTTAAAATGGTTCCATTTCTCATATAGATCATTTGGTAGCAAATCATCCCAATCGATTTTCTTTATCCATAACTCTTGTAGCATAATCTTGGCTGTAATAACGCAAGGACCCAATAAGCCTAGAGGGTCGAAAATTTTTGATATTGAGGATAACATTTCTCTCTTTGTAGTGTCTGGTCTACTGGTAAAACCACTATATCTACTGTACTACTATCTGAATCCCATACAAGACCTAGTGTTTTTTTGTAACTACTCTCATTTAAATATAACGTTGTATTGCAATTTGAATTTTGAAAATTTGATTTTATTTTTCCGCTATTTGAAATCCATTGCCTTAATTTGAAACCTGATTTACCTAAAAGCAATTCTAAATCATTGCGCAAATGTATAGCTTCTTCAACATTGTCAGTACCTGTCAGTAAATCATCCACATAAAAATCTTCCAATATCACTTTTATGCCGTTGGAAACTTCTCAATATTTTCATGCGCGACTTGTTGCAATGAGCGCGGAGCTAAGTACGGAGCTGACGTTGTACCGTATGTAACTGTATTGAGCATATAATGTGAAATAGGTTCTGTAGGATCCTTTCTCCAAACGATGCGTTGATAATTTCTTTGATTAGGATTGATTAATATCTGTCGGTATATTTTTTCTATGTAAGCAGAAACTACGTATGTATGACATCTAAATCTCAGCAAAATATTGAAAAGGTCTTGTTGCAGAACAGGACCACTACGTTGAACATCATTTAATGAGATCCCGTTTGATCATTTACATGAACCGTCAAATACAACTCCCAGTTTTGTTGTTACACTGCTTTGTTTTAAAACTCCATGATGTGGCAAATAAAATGAATTCGATAAACAATCTAAAGGATCTGAAAGCTTCGTCATGTGCCCTAAATTTTCATATTCCTGCATAAATGAAACATGCAAACGTTTAAATTCGGAGTTACGCATTAGCTTCTTTTCCAAATTTTCAAATCGCGTAATGGCTGTTTGTAAACTATCACCCAAACTTTATTTCAGGTATTTTAAATGGAATGGAAACTACAAATCGGCCGTTATCTTTATAAGTTGTTCTTAAAAAATGTTGATCGCACGCTTTTTCGTCGCCTGTAAATGATTTACCGTTACTAAATTCCTCTAGTTCCCAGAACTATTGTAATTGTTCTTGGACGTCTGTGCCTTTACGAAATTGCAAGATATGGCACTGTTTATTTTATGATTATAAGTAAAGCTCCTGCAACAACCCATCCTACCAGAGTTTTTTGAAGTGTAGGAGGATAGTTGTTTGACTGAATTTTTCATTGCAAATTAAATCCCAAAACACATTTGCTAGAAGTATATCTATTTTATCGGATTTCTAAAAATATTTATCAGCAAGTTTAACATGATCTGGAATTTTGAAATGAGCTGAATTATATGATGTACTTGGAATATTTTCCGTGATGTTATTTACAACAAAACACGAAACCTTGAATCTGTATGGATACTGCAATGAGTGAACTTCCAACTCGGCCCTTTGTTTTATATTACATGAACTTTGATTAATACATGCAACGTCTAGATCGATATTTACTGTTTTCAGTTTCAAATTGTTGCAAAATTCTTTTGTAATAAAAGTAGCCTCTGATCCGCAATCCAATAATGCTCTTCCGACTTGAAATTACCGCAGTGATCCTTAACCTTAACAAGAGCAGATGATAGCATGGCATGTTTTGAGTTTTACTGATTTATCATTATGTGAAAACTTCTTATTTTTATGTTCTAAAGATTCAAGCAATTCACATCTAAATTTCGGGAGTTGAATTATGGGTAATTTAATCTGCTTTACGATATCATCTGTAACCGAATTTGTAGGAGAAGAATTTGAACTTGTATCACCGTGATCTAATAGTATAGCCCTTGCTTTAGCGATATTTTGCATGAATTCATTTTCAAATATGTCTCTTTCAGAATACGGTTCTTCTCATGAGCAAAGCTGCTCTATTACCATTTGAGCGTCCATAAATTCCCCATATAATAAATCATATTTTGCAATTCTAATATTTGATTGTAGTTGTATTCTGTTTGATTCTTTAAAGTATTGATATATCTTTTAGATATAGTGCAGCTATGCCTAATGCTATCACGTTTTTGAATTGCCGTCTTAATGTCCGCCATTTTAACTCAAAGAGACAATAACGATGTATGTATAAGGATAAAATAAGGATATTGATCAACGTAAAGTAACTTACCTCGTTGTGGAAATGTGTATCCTGATTGATTCTTACCAACGTTGATTGCAATATGCTGCTTATTTGTTGCCTGTTACTCCTTTGATGTCTTGTTTCCTGCCGCACTCGTGGTCTTGATGCCCCTTTGTTATCTTGTTCCTCAGCGTGTACGTGGTTTTTGAAGCCTCTTTTATAATTGCTTTTATTTCTGTTGGAATATTGTTTTGTGTTTAATCACTAGTTCATCCGGTTCGATGGACCAAAAATGCTGTGAAGTAATAGTGGACTGTATTTTTGTATTGAATGATTTATATTGAATATACTTGCCGTTTACAATGTGATCACAATGGCGAACACGTTCTGTATAGCCTTGTGTGTTAAGCTTAATTAAATACTAGGTACAATGTTTGCACCCTTCGCCACTAGAGTGAATTCTTTTTACAAAACGTAGCTCGCATAAATTGCGTAGATTTAAGGCGGTTGGACGTTATTAACTCATGCCGCGCAGAGAGAAGAATATGATATCGTTGAAATGCCGCCGTCGAAACGGGAAACACGGGGCTTGCAAAAATATTTATGGAATACGAAGCAAACGTTAACTTAAAAAATGAATGCGGCGTTACGGCGCTCTATGCTGCCGCATTTAAGAGAGACGTAGCGATGATTGAACTACACAGAATAAAATAGACACCTACTAATTAAAAAAAAGATTCTATTCTCGTTATATATATAAAATATTTTAAAATTTTTAAATTAGACTAATATTTTGTCGATCCACCTTTACTTGCGTGAAGTGCTGCGAGTCGTCGTGGCATAGAATCTATTAAATTATTAACGGTGTCTTCTGGAATATTTAAGCACTCTTCTGTAACAGCCGTCACGAGTTCTTCCTCATTGCTGGGTATTCGGGGTCGTTTCGCCATATTTGTCTGGATTATGTGCCAAACATTCTCTATCCGATTCACGTCTGGTGATTGGCCTAGCCATGGTAAAATCCGAATCCCCTGTTCCTCTTTCCATGTGGTTGTTGTAAAAGTAGCGCCTTCTTTAGATAATATGGCGTTGTCGAATATCGGTGGTAGTCCTTCTGTTAATATTTGGATATATTTTGCGGCATTTATATTTCCGTCGCAGATTACTAATTGCGATCTTCCACCATACCATATCGCGCCCCACACCATGATGTTCACACCGCCGTATTTCACCGTCTGATGCAAAAATTTGTCGTCCAGTTGCTGTGACGAACGTCTCCATATCCACGTACGACCACTATCACTGAATTGGCAGTATCTGCTTTCGTCTGAAAAAATGGCAGACCGCCAAACTCTTCGGGCTTCGTTCGCACTTCGATTGCCCAAGCCATTCGGCACCGTTTTTGAAACGCCGTAAGGAGAGGTTTTTTATTTGCCACCCTTTTATACATCCCCACACTGTGGAGGTATCGCAGAACGGTGCGCTGACTTTTCTGTGAAGTTGCCGCAAGCTCAGCTGCACTTTTTCGCAGTTCTCTTAACACTTCGCGCACAAGCACCCTTTTACTTCTTTCAGCAGGTCCGGCACGACCTGGTCTCGGCTCCGCTGTTGTTTTTCTTTACGTTTAAATTGTGTAATCACACGGTTAACTGTGGGGACAACGAAATATTTAAAAATTTACTTATTTCACGTTGCGAAGCGCCGCGTTCACTCTGGCCAACGATGCGACACCCCGGGTGAAGTCGCTAATATCACTCGAACCTTGTAAGCGAGGCATAGTTGTAACGATACTAAACTATGACGAATTCCTACATCTACCCTTACCCTAATGACAAGAGAAAGTTTTTAATTCGTTCTTAGAATTTAGCTGTTTACATATTTATACCGCTTTATCTGGTGTTCATTTTATTCTGTCACCCTAGTGTACTAGTGGAGCGCGGTGCTGATTCGAATATTATAACAATGGGCGAGGATATATTCCGTAATGCTAAGAGAACGGGCAATCTTGAAATCGTTGCCTGGTTGTTGAAAAATCGTCCAACCGCATCAAACAACTACAGCGAGTCTCATGCAGTCGCTATCATTGAAAGTGTTGCAAAAAATTGGACTTGTATAAAATTGGAGGATGAACTCTGTACGCTTGAACCAGGACATTGCCACTTAGTGAAACCCCATTCCGAAACCGACAGTGAGGATTAACTTTCGTCTGTTATTTGTTCTCTTATTAACGAACCGAGTAATGGAGACGTAATTCATATTTTTATTAGCAACGTCACCAACCATAAAATCGTAAAACTAATTGAAAGTATTCACAGCACTGCGAATAATAACACAATATTAGTCTCAAGATATTAAAGGGATATTACGAAAATCGGTTTCAGCTATTTCTAACTGTGATTGAATTAAATGACATCGACATTTTTCGTTGTTTACTTCAAGATATTTGTTCGAACGAACTCGATAAGGTTAGCAGTAGTCTTCTTTGTATTGCAGTACATAAAGGAAATACTTTTATCACTAAGATGCTATTGGAGCGAAGATATGCGGCGAATAAGCCAGACCGGCATGGTTTCACACCGCTGATGATCGCGGTTTGTAACGGAAATGAACTAATTGCGGAGATGTTATTATGCAGCGATGCTGATGTTAATTTCGGAGCAAATGATTCTGGCCTTACAGTTTTATATATTGCCGCGCTGATTGGCGATCGATATAGGGTAAAAAAGTTATTAGTGTATGGAGCGAATAAAAATATTAATACGTCTGAAGATGTTTTCAAGTCTTGCGTGAAGCTAGCACAGCTTTATGGTGAGCTACATCTTTCCAAATATTGCACATTCGAGAATAGAAACAGGGTTAAAGACATTATTGAAGAAGACGCACGGAAAATAGTAACCCAGGAAGCTAATGATGATTCTGATAATACAACAAAATGATTATACTGATAATACTACAGATAATGATGATATTGTCCATACAATTTAAGAATAGGAACAAAATAAAACCATTATTGAAGAAAAAGCAAATCGTATGGCAACCACTAAATGAAAGTAGACCGATAGTGATAATACTGTCCTTGTGATCTGCAAGAAATAAAGGAGTAAGGAGAGAATAACGTGATTATTGTTGTTATTATATCCCCTTTATGTTATTTTATAAAGACATAAGTTTTTCTAACGATGTTTCTATATTTCTACGTCGTAGGAGCATAAACAAATAAAATCTGAATAACTGCATTTTTACACAACAGACAATAAATGATTTGAAGAATACGCAAGCCAAATTTGTTACACGCTCTGGAATTATACTTTTCCCCCGTTTTATATCAACAGCTCACGGTAATGCTACTAAAAGAAACTGCGCCTTTATTAAGGTGTAAGTTGGCATGGAAAGTATACTATGCTTTTTGAAAACTACACTTTCTGTAGCATAAACACACCGTTTACGTATAGAGGATTTCGCTATAAAATGACACCCTATTACCTGGAACCATTACGAGAGCTGCTTCCCATCGAGCCTCTTTGGAAACCACCCTTAGAATATGTCATTCTGTCGATTTATTTGGTAAGTATATTTATGCGTTCCTCCCAGTTTTGTCTGCTACCTATCTGTAACCTAAACATTTTACGCGAATGTTTCGTTATTATAGCTTACTGTAACTTATGTCTTTCTCCATCTATATTTGGTACGTCCTCTTCGATTTGTATGGTTACCTTCTCGGTTATAATTATCGGAGTATCATCAGCATTCATATTAACGAAGTGCTGTAGCGTGCCATTTGTGTAGAGAACAAATGGATGTGGTTATAAAATGGATCCTAATGGTATTCCTCGTTGTACTGTTAACCAGTTTGATTGCGTACCTTTTCATTCGCAAGTTATTTTCACGCATTGCATACAATTACGTAAATAGAATTGTATTGTATCAAACACCTTACCTCTATGTGCTATGACTTGTAACCTATGTAACGGGATGCTGTAACTAACACTATCGAATGCTTTACTTTAAATAGATCTGAAAATAATCCAATGTCTTTTTTAGTTATTTTTTTTTGCTTTACTGATTATCATATAAAATGCGTGATGAGTAAATCGGATAATCTATGTATATATATATGCTGGGTACGTTATTTGGTGAGAAAACAGTAAGATTTTACTCTGACTCTAACTCTAACTTTACATAACAGAAATTACCGCTATTTTTCTGTATTTTGTCGATTTTTGTAAATAAGTTTTAGAACAATTGTGTCAGAAATACATTCACTTTAGAAACAATAATTCACGGTAAAAGTTAATAGTATACGCAATATATCGGCGTTAGTTTTTAGTAATTCATCTGCGCCTACCACCGACGTGTTATTAAGAGAACGAATAATGTCACAGGGTTTCTTAGGCTGGATATCTATACTATTGTATAAAATTGGAAGCGTAAACTTCGACATGTGATTTCTCGGTAAGCATAGACTGGACCTAGAAGTGGGTAATTACACCATTTTATTCGTCTTGACGAGAAATATGTTTTAACTTCATTTTTAAAGCTATTTCTTTTAAAGGAAGTAATGATGGTTTATTTAACATACATTTTATGCATTACCCCATAACTTTTCACTAACGATTCACGTCTACAGTCTGAGAGCTGACGCTACAAATTTATTTCTCCCGCTATCTATCTATCTATGCATCCGCCTTAAACCAGCCAGTTTGCAAATAACACTGAATCATTCGCTCTTCTTCCCTAATTGAGTTAACATATAAGAGAGAGAGACTTTACTAATTTAAGTTTTCCGCTCTTTTTGAGACATCCATTGTATTTGCTCAATTGGAATCTGAAATCATGCACGTTTGCGCAAATTGTTTCTTCCAATTTTGGTTTATTGTTAAATTCCAGAAACACTTAATAAATTTCCGTAGAGGAATTAGTTGACTACACTATAAGAAAGTGAAATTGAAATCTAAGAAATTTTAGCATCGAACACATCCGCAAAGAATCTCTCTTTACAATACTCAAACTATAATTACTTGGTATAACTCTTTAGGCTAACGTACACACGTGTATTTCAAAATTCTGTTCAGCAAAAGTAACGTAGTCTAAAGCAAATGTAAGAAACTGACTATCGTACTCTTCGTTGAGATATAACTAGAATTAACTAATTTCAACATTCATAATATTCTGTTTACAACTACGTTTTAGAACAGAATTACATTTTATGTTTATTTCCTTTTGTCGAAGTTTTTCAATTAATTTAGAAATGAATAAAAATATAAACTGTATATTGTCAGGTGTAACGGTTCTATCTACGTTCGTAACATATGTACACTACCGTCCGTATAAGTTCGAACATGCAAATAAATCTAAAGAAGAAGACAGAAAATATCGAAACTCCTTTTTCCAAACTTAAAATTTTTGTTGCATTTTACTGATAGCGATTACAATTAAAGTATAAAAATAAAAAATGTAATTCTAATGAAAAATAAACACAAACTTCTTCAACATTCCGTTCATCAAAGAAACTCCCTTTTGCGCCAAGGACAGCTTTCACAATTCGAAGCCTCCGCTCCACTAGTATTTCAAGAACTCCGTTTTGCATATGAGTCCATTCCTCTTGTAAAATGTTCCACAGGTGGCCTACCGAGGTAGGGCATATTATTCGAATCCTCCTCTCCAATTGATCCCATAATAGCTCGATGGGGTTTATGTCCGTGGTTTGCGGCGACTATGTCAGTATTTATAAGGTGCCATTATTTTATTCTTCATTTAAGAAATTTTTACATATTATTGCTGAGTGTTTGGGCTCGTCGTCCTGCACGAATACAAAATTTTTGCGGATTAGACATTGCTCCGACGATTTTCTTGCAGTATCTCTAAATAACCCTCCTTTCGCAAAGTACCTTCGATTTGCTTCAACTCTCCTGCACCGGCGTAGAAAAGACAACGCCAAACAAGCACAGAACCGTCAGTGATTACACAATCTTGCAACATTTCTTGGATTCGCGCTCTTCTTACAAAGATGCGCCTTGATTGTCCAAACACCTCAAACTTTTATTCGTCAGTCAGTAGCATCCTTTTCCACTCATCCACTGTCCAATTTCTATGTGTTTCTGCTCACTGTAGTCGTTTTTGCCCGTTTCCCCGCCGAAGTAGGGTTTTTCTTGTTGCAATGCGGCCGTGAGGATTTGCAGTTCTTAATCCTCTTTTCACTGTACTAACAGATTTTTTTCTTGCATGGTCGCAATTCAATTCGGTGGCGCTTTCTGTTGCTGTCGGTCTCCTATTTCGCTTACACAGCAATTTTATACGCTCACTGTCGGCGTGAATTATTATTCTCTTACGACCTGGACGTGCCCGATCTCTGTAAACTGTCCATGCGTTGATGTTTCCGAATAATATCGCTAACAGTCGATTTATTAACATGTATTTTTCGGAAATTTCACACACCAAATAACCTTCTTGATGAAAAGCAGCAAATACAGAGCGCTTTTCTTAACTTATCGGTTTTCCTCTCCGCATTTTAATAACTTTAATCAAGTTCATACAAGAAGATGCGCTTTTAACAGTAACGCACGCAGAAGCAGGTTTATTTAGAAACTAAAACATCTATCAATACACAATATATTTTCGGATGGCCTGCTCCCAGCCCACAGAGTATTGTAAATTTATTACCTGCAATATTTCCCCGAAAATAATCCTATTTATGGCGATGAAGATTGTTCTGGAAATTACTGTATTTGGTCATAAGATGTAGTAGGTTTTACTCGTTCTTTAATCGATGTGCTTGGAAGTTTGCCTGCACAATTAATAAACGACAAACTTGATAATGGACCTAATATAAATGTTTTTATATACAAAAGCAATTGTATTATCTGTTAGTAGAGTTTACATCTTACATCCAAAAGTATTGTTATAGATATGATGTTCAAGATGTAAATTAGGTGCAGACAAAAACATTATCTAGCGGTATGTACAAAGTTTTCAAGCTATATTCTCTCTTTTTACTATTCATGTTGCCATTGTTGTATTACACATTTCTCCTTATAATTAATTTTAACTTCCTTGTTAACAAGATAAATTTTGACAGTGGCTATTCTATTAATATTTTCCAATTGTCACCACTAGAGCCAGTGCTGCGCTATGCGGAATGCGCCAGAGATGCAGCAAGACATGAAGATCAAATGTGCCGCCAAGAAGTGAAACTTCTGTGATTATAAACAACGAATTGATTTCCTTCAGCATTTTAGATTTTGTTTTGTTAGAATGGTTATATAAGGTTTCTAGGTTTACTTCTTGTGATAATTTTAGCGGTGTTCCATGCGGCTTTTATTTTGTTATTTGCTTGCAAAATGTAGTTCGTGTTACAGTTCCTCTTTGCTTTTTGCACATTAGAATAGTTTTATAAATATCTTGTGGAATTATTTGTCTTCACATAACGTCATATACTTTGACTTTTGTTATTGCATTCGTACCGAACGTCGTCATTGGACATTTATCGAACGCTTGTTTATTATTTTTCGTATCCCTTTCAGATATTCTTCGTAAATATTTATTATGCTTAATACCCAAAGATAGCTTGTATGAACCCTGTTCTGGCAACGTTATATACCAGTAAACGTATTTTTTTCCTTCCCTTATGAGATTCAGTTGTTTATCTGTGAGTGTTCTTATCCGAAATATATCTTTTCGTGTAGTATTGTGAATATTCTGAATATAATGATCCGACAGTGTAAATCTATGCACGTGACTGCTATTTGAGTTGCATGAATACATTATCGGCGTAGCTGCTTGTATCTGTATTCCTTTTGGCTCCGTAGTTGTTTGCTCTAAGCTCTAAACCAAAAAACAGTAGGAAGCATAAAATGCCGTTTACTTTATCTTATCGTTGTGATGTTAAGTAAATTTAAATTACCACGTACAGTGATCGAACTGTTCAACTTATAGATATCAAAATGTTTTCCATTCTATCGAGAAATAATTGAAAGCTACTTGCTAGTGAATAATATGTACATACATTCAATGTAATGTATTTCATTTTGGAAATTATTACCTATCAGAATTCTAAAACGAATTCTATACTCTTTTGTTTCAGACACATCAGCTCAACCGAATCATCTTCCCGATTGAAACCCGTTGGAGTAAGCAGTGAGACCAAGCTGAAACTGCCAAAAATACGTTGATCAATTTAAAACTCACTTTGTCAAGGAATTCCTCCTTGTTTTTATATCTCTTGCGCTCTAGATATGTAATATCGGTAGTTTATACCTCTAAATCACTTACTTATGTATTACTGTCGGTATCGTAGGCTACGTTCAATTGTAATTTATCGTAGTTGTAAGTTATACATATATAGTCGAGGCACTCTGAGTTCCAATGCACGTCATTAACGCGATGTCATACATATAATCAAACGACGTTACAAAATGCAATGCGACCACACAGATAAATTAAAAGTATTTTATATTAGTACATAATTATAACATAATACTTAATAATTAAAGTAAATTTCAACGAATAGCGCAACACACCGTTTCCCAATACAAACGCTCGTTCTATCAAAGTTAAAAATGTAAAAGAAATAGTTAATTACTTAATTATTATATTTTCCATATCGCAGTACTTTTATGTTGCTGTTATTGGCTATATTTGATGAAATACAATGTTGTCGGTTATCCTTGGTCCGGCCAGTTTCAAACGTTCACAGTTCGTAGACTAGATTACATTAGTATGTTAGGTTATGTTTAATAGAGAGCTTGTGTGTGTATCCGGCAACGGCGAAAACCTGACGTCACGATTTATTGATGACGTGCATGTAAACTCAGAGTGCCTGGAGTATACGTTATGTTGTTATATTTTTGGAACGTACTATATTTCCATATGGTTAATTATAACATAAGTTACGTTTAATAGTAATTTACACTTTCATTTTTTTGTAAATTTATCCTATATAATTCGAGTTTTATTGCTTTCGTTGTGAGATTTGATGGTTTTTTTTGCAGTACAGTATTATAAATGTCTCAATATAATTAGTTTCACATTTTTCCTTTGTTAGAGGCCAGCTCTCTATTTAAAGACTTCATAGCATAAAATATTCTTAATCTAACATATAACGAAAGCAAATAATCCACAGGAAAATTTGGGCGAGGTGGTACATAACTGACATTTTCAAAATTTTGTTTTAAAGCGTGCCCTATTTTAGGGCGAAGAACTAAATTAGAAAACTGTTTCTTATAAATCTAGTGAACAAACGGCTCTCCTGTCATTTCTAACTTACCAAACAATTTGTTCTCTTCATCAGTTTTAAAATAATTAGATACCTCCAGAGTATGCTTTTCGCATTCTAGGCAAGAATATTTCTCTAAACATTTTTTTATTTGATACCCATAAACATAGGTAAAAACATTTACTACTGGAAGATCCAAGTTTCTATAGTCTCTTGACCCTACAAAGATTTCTTCATTTTCAATAATTGGCGCAATAGGTGTCTATGTTTGCGAGCTATTTAACTGTAGTCGGTTCGGTACCCTATCCATATCGTCATCTCAGTTTTCCCCCTTGGCATGCTGAAAGTAGGACATGCAAAATAACTTTTTAAATGCACGTTTAAATTGTATCGGAGTAGGATTTCTTCCGTTTCGTCCTTGTTGACGGATTGATAAAAAAAAGCCAAACATTCTATATCCTTCAGTGTTTAAAGAATATATATTACAGTTTCACATTGCACAAATATGAGGATATGTGCCCTTCCTTCCACTATTACCATCAGTACTCATTTTGGTCATAGTCTAAATAAATAAATAAATAAGCAATAACAATGATATAAAAGAGAAAAACGAGAACGAAATAAAAAACTGAGAACTCTGTATATATTGTAATTCAAGCACTCTTAAGCTCAAACTCTACGATATTTCGACGGTAAATTCTGTCAAATACTGGTACACACGACGACAAGTAATGACAAGGTTATGAAATGTAAATAAATACGATAAACACAATGAAGTTGTTTTCTCATATTATTCTCAATATGGCGATTACGCGCAGGGGTACTGAAAAAACGTTACTGTAATTTTGGAAACTGTCCTTTCTGTTATTCTGTGCTTTAACCATCTGTGCAGTGTGTTTGGGGTCGTTATCTTGCCCATAAATCAACCCCTGCCCAATTAATTCACATCGCTTTGTAGAATTCTCAAACATACATCTTGTATCATTCCTTCGTTCAACTAATTTTCCAATACGTCCGCTTCCAAAGCAAGCCCATACCATGCCGTTTCCTCCTCCATGTTTCACTGCTTTTGAAATACACTCGTCTAACATTCTTTCTCCAGCGAAGCCATGTTTACTTCTGAATAATTCGAATTTCGATTCGTCCGTCCATAACACATTTTTTAATCATTTTACACTCCAGTTTGCGTGAGCCTTTGCCCAATTTAGTCTTTTCCGTTTGTGTATAGAACTTGACCGTAGCTTTCTTACTACTATACGACCTCTCAGGCCGGTTTCTACCAGTTCCCATTCTACTGTCCACACATTTACCTGCTTACGGCGTTGTAAATCGAACTCTGCCGTAACTTGCTGTGTAGTAAGGCGGCGAATTTTTACGGAAATGACTCGAATGCATTGATCGTCTCGTTCCATCGTTGATTTGGGCCGTCTACTCCATTTTTTACTCTGAAGCATACCGGACCCTTCCTTTCTTTTAATTGTCCTATGCACACAATACTCAATAATATTTAATTTTCGACCAATTTTTCTATTGGAAACATTTGTTTCGTGTAAAACACATATTCTGGCGTGCGTTTCAATATCCAATCCTCGTCCCTTCTAGCATATCTTCGACCGAATAAACAAACAACACGAAAAAGAGTCTTCCTAACGCAATCACACACGTCCCTAGTAGCTCCGTAATATACTGAATGAATACTGAAATGCACAGTTCATCTCCAATTTCCTACTATTAACGCATCATTGCTTTATTGCAATCATAAAATTTAATACAGGAATTCATTGTTTTTGTGTCCGAATAGATTTTGTAAATAAGTCTTATTGTTATGAGTATACACTATCAACATTAGACTGTAAATGTCCTTCTAAGAAGACTAGTATAAATTTTCCTAAATATTTTTAATATTGTTCCACGTGCAACACAATATGTTAGATGCGATCAAACTTACGAACGATAGCATATTTCTTTTCTACTGCTACTAACAATAAAAAATTATGTTTATGGATATTTATTTTAATAAAATATCAACGGTAAACAAATTTTTACATTCAATTCATCAATGTCATTTCCCTCAGCCTTATCAATCACAATTTTTAAAATTTAACTTCTAAGATATCCCCATTTTATTGCTCATTACTTATTAGATAGTGTAGATGCTGGAAAGCAGGTGGACGTTGTATATGCGGACCTAATAATAGCCTTTGAGAGAATCGATCATATGTCTCCCATTAATAAATGGGATAATATTGTATTTTCATCTGTGGTGTTAAGGACTTAACATTGTTTTTGTGTTTTTGTAAATGAATTTTAAGTTTCTAAGGAAATGTATTTTCTTTTATCCATTTTTTTTCTACTTTATGTATCTCATATGCTTTTATCTTCTTTGCAATCGTATGGGTTAGCATTACTTTATTTTCACTTAGCATATTACTTTATTTTCAATTCTTTTTTCATTTAGTTGTTCGTCGTAGCGGACGAGTTTCACGGGCCAATTTTCTATTTGTTATGTCGGCTTCATCGCTCCGTTTTCCTTGCCGGTGCATACTTCACACATCTGTTGGCTACTGGCTTTTTCACTTCTTCGGGACGCAGTAGTAAAGAACTAGATTGCACATAGCGTATTTCAAACCAGAACGCCTGGGTAGCTGTCACATTACATACTCTTGTTTTGAGATCGGCTATTATCGCTATCGTCGCCCTCAACCAGGCGTTCAAGCTCTAAGAGATAGCGTTGATTCCCCTATATACGTATGTGTAAAAACGAAAATGTTTGCTTCAAGTACAAACACAAACCAATGAAACAGGGCCAAATCCCCTAGGCAAATTTAAAACAAGGAAAATGTATTATGCTCCCTGAAAGGGACATATAAATAAGCAAAGCACCGAGGTGCGCTTATTAAATTAAGAAGTAAATAGGGTTGGTTCCCCTGTAAAAAGTTAGTGGTGCATGCATACATATAGAGGCATTAGTATATGCCTTTGACAAAGCTTCTGCGGAAGCATATAAGAATTTAATCGTAGCATTGACAACGTACACGCTGCGGCGGTGCCTTATACAATAAAACCTAAAGGAAAGCATACATATACACATGCTAATGTACATTACATGTATAAGAGAGCTCGAATAACTGCAATTATTGCAAATATATATATATATCTTACGTACATAGGCTAAAGTGGAAACATACTCCGCAAGCAAGTATTCGTCAACTAATTCAAGAATTTACAAGCAGGCTACAGCGGCGCTGTTCTTCAAACCAGGAGAACGTGACATATGGTATCAATAACATACCAACAATTAACGTCAACAAATGCAAAATTGTCACCTATTCTCGTAAGACATTTCCAAATATCTGCACTTATCACTTCGTTGGATCTCTTTTATCCAGAGGCAACTCTATTAGGAACTTGAGCGTTATCTTCGACTTTTAGAGAACTAGTATTTGTGCATCGGTTTTGTTGGATTTCATCCACGACCATTATTCTATAACAGCTATCGAGTCCTTGGCCTGGTCAACTACGTACATCCATTAGATAAATCTTGTCGAGTAAATTCAAAGAACATGTATACCTTAAAAAAATTAATACTTGTCCTATACAGGAATTTAGCAACAATATCCTACACGAGGTATGTAATATAGATTCCTTAGAACCAGGTAGAAAAGAAGCAGAGTGCAAATTCTTATTTATTTTACTTAATAATGGTCTTGATGTCTCCGAATTGTTCACTTAGATCACTTCTGTTGTTACACTTATGGGACATAGGCGAATATAAATGTATTTTATTGTCTTGCACTTACAACAAACATTTCCATCAGGCCCCAATATATAATAGAATGTATATATAGCTTCCACTCTATGCATACTAGATATACATACCTGCTACCTACCATTTCTTTTTGTAATGTGTAAACCGCAGATCTACTATGCATAGCAGAAATGCAGTAACGTAATTATGTGGACATATATATGAAAGTGCTCTTAACTCTATTCAATGAGCACACTTTTGATTAATTAAGAGAAGTTGATGTTACTAGCGTTATTACAGTTTATGGTGGTTTCATCTTTTAAAGAAATAATGAATAGTCGATGATTAATAGATTTTATTACAAACGTTTAGGCTGTACAGTGTAAAAAAGCCGGAAACTTGTATCTGTTTATTTTTACGTATGGAAAATATATCGCTCGTTGGTTTTCGAATAGCGATAAGTATATGTCAACAGCGATATATGAACGGTAAATAAATATTTAACTGCTTATCGCAACGAATGTAGAAAATTCGCTTCTAACTTCCATGTCAGTCCACCCATTTAGTCATGATCACACTAAGTTGGAAGTTGCTACTATCAAACAAATTTTTCTTATTTCACTGTTATACTCTTGTCAATTCAGCATTCCGAACGTTAACTCGGCCATACTTGGGTAAGTGCACGCTTTTATAGTACCGATTATTTTACTTGTAACACCTATTTTCTTGTATTTAATTTGCAATTTATATGTGTATTTTTCAGTAATGTTACTATTTCGATATGCCGCGATAACGCACTTTGAAACCTCTTTGAAGGTAGTCTAATATACGTACCTCATCCACTACACTACATAATAAATTTTCTTCTCTATCTTGTGTGTAAAACTTTCAATCTAAAAACCAAATAAACCAAAAAACTATAACTAGTATCATATTTTGGTGTTAATTTGAACTATCTTCTTCGCATTTCTTTTACATTGAATTTTAATAGCAAAGTGTAATTATTTAGCTATTCCACTAGCCTTGATAACGTTGTTCAATGATAGATACCTCATGATGATATCTTCACCCCTACTTATAGATCGTCAAGATGTAAGAGGAAAAAGGAAGTTCTTGTAAAAATGGAAAACATTTATTTTGAGTCATGTAACTGTATAAGGTTAACAAGTTTGTCATAATCTTTATATTTTCTGTTTTCTAAACAGTTTTGTGTCAACTTTGAAAGGTAGTCCAAACAAAACGTCTCAAGTTACTTCTGATAGTGGCGTAGCTTCAAATAATAAAAAAACCGCTAAAGAAAACAAACATTTGCCATTTACTAAAAAAGTTTTCCCTTCAACACGAGAAATACCAAATAAACTATGTATTATAATTGATCAAATTACAAAATAGTAGAAACCGTAAAAATTGGCAAGAGCAATAACAAAGAAACACAATATAATTTATGTATGTATTAGTGAAAATATCATTCAGTAAGGGCAAACGAATACTCACTCGCTAACCGAATGCAACAATCTTTTTCGAAACCGAGTAGTTTTACCGAATGATCATTCAATTACATAAAAGTCTTCGTTAAGTAGTTAGAATTCGAAATAAAAATGAATCGAAACCATTTTGAGTCATCCGGCTAACCGAATGTGTATCATGTTCGAGGGCGACCTCAAAGGTTTCCGGAATCGACAAGAAAAACACGGTATTGGTGTGGTTCTTTATTTGTATTTTTCGATGTAGTCTTCTCGAAGATAAATACACTCTTTCAAACGGTTCCCCAGTCTCTTCACGCTGTCGGAAAAGTAGGATGCTTCGAGGTCTGCAAAATAGCCATCTGTAGCGGTGATTATCTCCTTATCGTCAGGCAAATCTCTTCCCTCCCAGTGATTTTTCTAAGGTTTTGGAATGGGAGAAAGTCACTAGGTACTAGGTCCGGTGAATATGGACGATGACAGACTAACTCGTAGCGCAACTCATTCAGTTTGGGCACGACGGTGCGGGATGAATGAGCTGGTGCATTGTCATGATCGAGAGCACCTTCTTCCTCTGCAAACGAGGCCATTTCCTCTTCAATACCGCATCGAATCGGGTCAATAAATCGTTGTAGTATTGCCGTTCTGCGGATATTTGATGAGGATCACACCTTGGGAAGCCCAAAAACTGGTCGCCATGACTTTTCCGGCCGATGAAACGGCCTTTGCTTCTTTCGGAGGCGATTCGCCCGGAAAAGTCCACTGTTTCGGCTGCTCTTTGGTCTCCGGTATGTAGTAGCGGATCCAAGTCTCATCCACGGTTACGAAACCCATGAAGAAATCCTTTGAATTGCGTCGGATCCTGAGCAGACACTCCCCCGAACCGGTCACCCGATTTCATTTTTGCTCCGGCGTGAGCAAACGCGGTACCCATCGAGCCGAAAGCTTTTTCATACCCAAAATTCTGTGTAGGATTTGGCCAACGCGTTCTTCTGAGATACCTATTGCCTCTACTATCTCTTTCAACTGCGATCGGCGATCGGTTGACACGACATCATGAATCTTGTCGACCATTTCATCGTTGGTAGCGGTTTTAGGGCGTCCACTGCGTGGTTTGTCAGTTGTGCTTATGCGGCCATCTTAGAACTCGCTCACCCAGATGCTGATGGTCAAAAATGTTGAAGTACATTCCCCATGAACCTGTAGCAAAATATTTCAAATTTCCGTGGCGGTTTTCCCGGCCATCCGGAAGTGTCTTATCTCTGCAAGAAATTATATTTTATCCATTCTTTTTGCAGAAACAGTCTGACTTGTTACAGAAGACACCCTTAAACAACAACTATTGACAATAGACGTCTGAAATTTTGGGAGTTGCCATAAAGGTTGCTCTTGACGACCAATGAATCCACCTCAACCTCCACACTCCATCTCTTACCGATTCCAGTAACGTTTCAGGTCGTCCTCGTATACCAACGTACTTATAAATATACCTAACCTATAGTTTTTTCTAAATCGTCCGCTTAAAATAAACGCTTGTTTCTTACACTCGTAGTACGGCTTATGGTTATGTTTAAAGGTAGATCGTTTTTAATCAAGATTACAGTCTACGACTTATACAGCTCTTCTTTTAGCTTTGTTATGTGATGGTAATATTAATGAATGAAAATTCAAATTCTGTAGATTATTAAACAAAAAGTAATCGTGGGTGCATATATGCTGTTTGTATGCACGGTTACATGTATATATTGGGAATTATGAATATGTAATAGTAATGAAACACGTATAACGGGAATAACTGTTAACTACAAAAGAATAAATGAACCTTGCGGCAGATTGCCGAAGGGACTGTTTCTTGTAGTCTATAAATTTATTTACAGACAATTATGTCTAATGACATCCAAGAAAATGTATCAGACATGTCGAACGCTGCCAATTTTTAGATCGGTTGCAGGTGTAAGTTTTAAATTTCGTTCACCGTACGTGCAGCACCGAATTATTTAAATACTCCTTCAAAACAATCAATATCATTGTTTTAAAAACTAGCAAACGGCTTGGTGAATAAATAATACAAGTATATATTAAAAACTGAAATTACGAAAGAGACATTCGTCAGTTTTGGAGTTATTTTGAAAGATCCGGAGGTGAAACTATAAATGCTCATATTGCCCGTAAACATGTAAGCGACACTAGTTCTGGAAAGCGAATATCTGAAAAACTTAAGAAGGCCATATACGATAGCCTTATTGAAGTGATAGCGCTAGACCGTTACCAATCAAAAAAGACAAGGGCTTCATAAGTTTTTGTAGCAAATTGCAACCAAAGTACAGTTTATCAAATTGAAGGATTTGGAGCTCTAAGATGTAGCCGAATTTATATTTATCTGTATATCACAAAACAAAATTATTAGCAACACGAGTGATATTTGGACATCAGAAGCCGTTATCGTAAATCATATATTACAATTGCTGGTCACCACAACGAGCTACCAACAACACCAATTGCATTATTCTTACAAAACAAATTACCGTAAGCGATTGGCTACCTTAGAACAAAATGAAATTGCAGCAATAGCTCCATTTTTAGATCCACATTCTAAAAATATATCGTATATATATTAAAGAAGAAATTCGAAATAAATTTGCAGGTACTATCAATGACAGATGCAGAAACTACAGAATCAATGCCAAGATGTAACCATGATTCAGTTTTGGGAGCACCTCGTTAAAGATATATTGCAATTTACATAGCACCGTTCAAGTATCACTTCTTCCGAATACATCATTCAAAGGATTTAGACAGAAAAAAATGGAACGAGAACGCATGATTGCTATCAGAATTATATTACATACAAAATGGAAATTCGTCGATTCCGGCAACACGAGTACCAGCAGAAAGACTTTTTCCAAAGCAAAAATGGAAAATATTTTTAAATAATTTCTTTAAAATGTTGTCGTATTAATCTAGTTGCAACAGGTTGTGTAGTTTTCTTTAAAAAAATTGTTGTTAATTATTTACCATTAAGGTAAATAGTTTATTGCCGTTGGCGTATTTTATATTTATTTATATCACTGTTTACTCTTGCGCATTTGATGGATTTATATTTAAAATCAATCATATTTAGCCGAAATTATGAAAAAATAAATAAATATTCAAATATGTTTGAATTAATTAGTGTTTACAAGACCTACTAGGTAATCTCTATTGGATTCTATAATTTTCATACCCAAGAATAGGAAATCAGTCAGCAAAAAGATATCGTTTCGGTATGCAAATTAGCTCAGCGTTGTATATAGGATATAAAATTATGTAACGATTCTTGCGGTTAGCGAGCGAGTATTCGTTTGGTTTTACCGAATGATATCTTCATTCGATTCGCCCATCGCTAGTATGTACATACACTACCGCTCAAAAGTGTTTAAGCACCCCTGTTTTCATGGATTATTCATATAGTATTATATTTACCAAAAAAACATTATAATAAAATGAAATACGTATTTAAAATGTAGTTCAGTAAGATAAACATCCATTATATCGCATAAGGTTTGCTATCATTTACCTGGACTTAGTCGGATTACCATAAACTGTTTATTGTGGTGCAATTACAATAACAATCCCGCTGAATTTACTGGGTAAATTTAGTCATCTGTTAGATTGTAGGTAATAATGTTTAAATTACCTTCCTAGAAGATTATAGTGAAATCTGTAACCTATGGTCAGTTGCAGTGTGGTATTTACTCTATTCACGCCGTGAGCGAAATATCGTGTGACAATTTTTTAAAATGCCTCCGCGAAGAGAAATTAGTACGGAAACACGTGCGCTTATAATAGCTTACCATAAAAGTGGCATAAGTAATCGACAAATTGCCAAAAAAATGAAAATACACCACGCTACGGTTGTCTATAACGTAAAAAGCTATCGGGAAGCTGGCAGTTTTCTTAATAAAAGACGGAGTGAAAGGCCAAAAGCGACAACATCTGCAGATGATCGCAGAATAGTGGTTACCAGCAAGTTAAATGGACGCAAAACAGCCCCGGAAATCACTGCAGAATTAAATGTTGGTCGCAAAAAACTAGTCAGTGTTTCTACAGTCAAATGTCGCCTACAGAAAGCCGAGCTCCATCAACGTATTGCGATGTAAAAGCCATTACTACGCAAACAAAACAAGCAAAAGTGACTTAAATGGGCTCGTGAACACCAACGCTGGACCATAGAACAGTGGAACAACGTCCTATGGACGGATGAGTCCAAATTTGAGCTGTTCGGAATACGAAGACGCATATTCGTAAGAAGATCTGTGGGTGAACGTGCCAGAGAAGAGTGTATTGCTGCTACCGTGAAGCATGGTGGAGGTTCTATCATCATTTGGGGCTGTTTTGCTGGCACTAGTGTAGGGGACATTGTGAAAATTAATAATGACCCAAAACATTCCTCTAAATTATGTAAAGACTATTTACGCCATTTAGAAGAAGAAGGAACTCTCAAAATTATGGAATGGCCTCCCCAGAGCCCCGACTTGAATCCAATCGAGTTACTATGGGAAGAACTAGATCGGGAAGTACGGAAATCGGCTCCGACATCAACTACTGACGTGTGGAACAAATTGCAATCGGGTTAGACCTCAATAACACAAGAAACTCTGGCAAAACTTATTGCGAGAATGCCTCGATTGTGTGCTGCAATTATTAAATCAAGAGGAGGTCACATAGATGAAAGCAAAATTTAAATTAAACGTTTTAATTTTCACATTTATTTAATATATTTTTATTCACGTACGTGTATCTGTATATAAAAAATAAATATTATTAACATTTTTGCTGAGTTTTTTTGCATTTTTGCTGTCAGTGAGAGTGCCTAAACACTTTTGAGCGGTAGTGTATATGCTGAACAAAAATCACCAAAGGGTAGGAGCGGTTCGTTTTTTCTTCAAAAAATACAATGGGATAGATTTATTTTTACCCAATGTCTTATTAAAAATAGAATAATACGGAATATACACTTAGACTCCTAAAAATCAAATAACCGAACTAAAGCAGTATTCCTTACTAAGCAGTTAAGTAACTAATTACGTAAATATGTATTTATATCCACCATGTATTTCCATTATGTATAGTGATTGGTCTCGCTCCGTATACTTGATTACTACTTTACCGATTCTCCGATTACGGTTTAATTACCCTGATTTGACGTTTTTATATTTTCCGCACTGACGCCCGAATGTTCGAGTTTTCATATCTTCGTTTTCTCTAATCGAAAATTTTCGATTCTCGATTAGTGTGGACAACGTAAAGCAACCAGCTGTAAGTAGACAATTGCACAGCAATTTACGATTCTTTGATGGCACTCAATGCGACAAACACATCGAAAAATCCATTCTAACAGCAAACAGACGCATGTTACACCTGTAACTAAAAATATAATGAAAAACATTTACACATTATATGATGAGATGCCCATCTATCAACTTAAACAATGCGTTTTAATACTGATTAAGTATTGATTTCGATTATTGATACGTTCTCCTGGTTTGAAGAACAGCGCCGCTGTAGCCTGCTCGTAAATTCCTGAATTACTTGACCAATACTTACTTGTAGAGTATGTTCGCTTATTTACTAAAGGAAAGGTTGTACAGTGAAACTCAAGGCGCATGCGCAAAAAAATATATTTAAAAAATAAAATGTGTACACGGTTTCCACTCTTGCCTATGTACAGTTACGATGTACGTGAGATATATGTTTGCAATAATTGCAGTTATTCGAGCTCGCTTAGACATGTAATGTACATTAGCATGTGTATACGTATGTTTCTTATATGCTTCCGCAGAAGCTTTGTTAGAGGCATGTACTAATGCCTCTATCTGTTTTGCATGCACCACTACCTTTTTATAGGGGAGCCAACCCTATTTATTTCTTAAATTTATAAGCGCACCTCGGTGCTATGCTTATTTATATGTCCCTTTCCGGGAGCCTAATATATTTTCCTTGTTTTAAATTCGCCTAAGGGACTTAGCCCTGTATCATTGGCATGTATTTGTACTTGAACCAAATACGTTCGTTATTTTCACATTACAAACTTAACCGAAGACTAAAAATATGTATAGACGACAACGGACACAGTAGCCTCGACGGACGATGATAGAAAATCGAGAATTTGTAGTTATTAAAGAAATCTATACATGCCATTCGACAACCTCACCAGAATGACTCCCGCCAGAAATAAATGTATAGACAACGTCCTCGACGATTCCCGCCAAAACTAGAAAATATTAGAAATCTCCAATAATCATACGACGACGTTACGGTACACGTTACGACGAGGTACGAAAGGTGACCAAGAGTGCACGATCGCTAATATCTCGACCGTCGGGCGGGAGACGACTGCCTGTGCTTGTGTATATTAAATTTTAAGATAACTCCTATTATTTATTCGACGACGTCGCACTGAATGATTTTTAAATTAGGCAGTTTTAGCTAGAGTATTGTGAATGGCCGGCTTGCATACATATACAATGCTTATATTAAAATAAAATTGGATATATTCTAAGAGAGCAAAATAAATAAATGATAAAAAATGAAAATAAAGTAATATTCTAAATGAAAATAAGGTAATAATGCTAACCCATACGGTTGCAAAGAAGATAAAATATAAAATACATAGAGTAGTAAAAAAATTGATAAAACACAAAAACAATGTTAAGTCCTTAACAATTATGGAATGGCACTATATGATCATATAAATTTACTGTCTAGCAAGCTACGAAATTATTTTTCAAAACATCTTGTTGGTAGTGAGTAGTGAATTGACAGTGGGAAATAAAATTCATTTGCCATGGGTATTGTATTGCTTTATTGACACAAACATGTTTACAATAAATTATAAAGTTTTCATTAACGAATCATACTTCAGACGTGGTATAAAATTAGAAAATACAGAATAGTTGTACTCTTTGCAACTATGCATAGTTGAATTTCGGATAGAATTTCCAAATTTTCCAGTAGCATATGATAGTTTGCGGCAAGTTATTCAAGTCAGTGGCAAAATTTTATGAAACAGGATTTGTGCCCAGAAAGCCAGGCAGTGGGACCATCAAAACGGATAGCTGAAAATATAGCAGATATTGAGGAACGAATAACTCGATCACCTAATAAATCTGTTCGTAAGCTTTCGCAGCAAGCGCAACTTTCATATGGGATATGCAAAAATTTCCACCCAAGTTTCGTCGCGTGCAACCCATTGATCACACAACTAATTTAAGGAATGCCTTCAATAACACGAAACGAAGAGTGGCGTTATGTATAGAAAATGAAGGAGCTCACTTTGGACATTTAATGTAGCCATTATTATTGTTAAACTTTTTATTTTGCTAACTGAAACGTTTGGGTGTAGTTATTTGCCAAAACGTCAATGCCTAATCTGACAACCGCGTGTCAACGGCATAACATAAACTGAACCATCTTTAGTTGAATGTAAGCTTTCACGACCGTAGTACACAGTAGAAATGTTTTTCGGGTCTTGTCGTTGTCTTACTTAACTAAAACAGTGAATACACGACAAGACCCGAAAAACATTTCTACTATAAACTTCCTATACTTAACCGTTGTCACTAACACCACAGAATAAGTCAATTTAGTGTTTCTGAAGTTAATCTACCAACTTAACTTTAAAGAAGAAAAATTTCATGGCTTGCTAGAGGGTAAACTTAAACGATCATATATGGTATAATAATAGAGAGACTTTGGGCCCTCACAGCTTGTGATCCCCTGATGCCGCGGGTCTTTGCGATATAGTAGCTACGATCCTGACTTCTTTCTGACCTCTTTGCTTAATGTTCAAAGGATGAAATACATCGTTTGAGCCAAGAGTACTGGTAGATGAATAGTTAGGATCAACTAAGTTACAAAAGTTTGTTTGGATCATTTAACGCGGCCTCTTGGACATGCCACCAAAGCCATAATCCGTTTCTGTTTCCTTGACCCTCGAAGTTACTTAGTGGTGAGGAAATTATGCGAAGGTGCGTAGTATTGTACAGCACAGGCTTTATATCTGGAGAAAGGCTGAGATATTTTACTTTAGTTCTTGACTTACCTGATAAACCAGTGATTTTAGTTGGACTAGAATAGGATGCTGAATAATGCTCCCTTAGCTCTTCATGTGTCATCGGAACTGCAGACAACATGTGGCAAAATTGCCCATTGGCCAACCAATAAGCCAGGAAATGTATGTTAGGCAGCACATATGTGTGGCTTAACTAACACTATCCTAACCTTCAAATTTACCACCGAAATACAGTTCATAACTTTGTTTGATGAGCCTAGCTGTATTTGTCTTTTCAAAACGTACACGTAACAAAAGTTATCATGACTATTCACACGGTTATGTAACATTATAACGTCATAAAAAAATATCGCGTAAAGCATAATTGGTTCACAGATTTAATTAGTCAAAGCTCGAGTTTTAATAGACTTCACAGTAATGAAATGAACATTTTAGAAAATAACGCGTGATTCCCAATATATCACGCGTAACATCTCACAATCAGATGAATCCCGACTAATACGTTCTTGCAAGGAATAAAAATGTGTGGTTAAAGGAGTACTTTTTAAAGCGACTTCGAAAATCAGTCGTTCGAAGAATTGAATATAAGCGACAAGATTCGACAATTTACAAGTAAAACATGCCGTTACAAAAATGGTGGGCGATGGACAAATTCTGATAGCATATTTGTATATAGTAGGGAAGACTATGGGGATCAGCGAGGGTTGTTCTTGTAACAAAACGTAAAGGATGTAAAAGAATTATACTATTATTATTGTAATTATTATCATTTAATAGTAATACTAATTAGGATAAGTCAAAAAGAAGTATTTTACAAATATGCTTGAAATGTACACAAAAAACAAAGTCGCATCATGTACAGCAAGAACCAACCATCCTGGGTGGTCAAGTATAATTCGGTTTGCTATGTACATAGCTTTTAACCCTAAATAATTTTTATCCAAAAGGCCTCCCTATAATTGACAAGGGCAAAGGTTACCTTCCGCACACGTACCCCTCGTTTAGTATTTACTGACATTATCAATTTTAGACGAATAATAGTAAATTCTTTCCGCAGGATTCTTTAGCTGCAACGCTTCAGCATAATGGCGAAACAAACTCCAGGCTCCAAATGTGATACAGGCAGCAAATACGAAGTCAGCGTAATGGCGTTCATCGCCTCTCGCCTTTCGAAAACCGACAATGTGGAAAATTACCGTATCTTCTGCAATTTCGACGAGGCCCAGCCCTTTGATGATATAGTAGCAGAAGTACGTTTTAAAGGATTGGTACACAGTCAAATATACGCGGTTCAGGTGAAATCTGGCAAAGATAAGTTAAATATAAATAAATACCTTGATGGATATGAGAAAATTATAAGAGAAGGAGGTCTGAAACTTGGAGAAAGTGCTAGAAATGATCGTATTGATTTTTTGTACTTCTGCAGTAAAAACCCCACTAAGAAGATATTTTCTATGGCAACAGATGGTAGTGCTATTGATCTGAAACTTAGGCCGCGTAGAAGGATGTGCAATATGCTCAAAGCTATTTTTAACAACGCTGAGACTAAGGAACTATTTTCTGAAGACCCAAAAGCGGTAGATCACGAAAACTTTTTTGAGGGTTTTCATTTATTCCTGAATCAGCCCGACACTCAGACAATTATTCACATCATCAAAGGCATTTGGAGCATTGACAATCCATTGTTGATACTCCTATATCTGGAGAACTATTTCACCAAGAGTAGGAACGGATTAGATAAGGCGACATTTGAGCATGAGGTGTTGAAAATACGTCTTTCCGATTACATCGTAACACCAACACAGGCAATCGCGTTCCAGCAAGAGGCAGTAGGCGAGTGGAATAGGTTAACTTTAGAACAAGATGTCACTATCGTGCATAACGAAACGAACGTTGAGCAGTATTTGTATGGGTGCATCCTACAAAACATTACCGACGTAATCAGCATTGGCGAATGGAATCGCTGCGTCGATAATACAGGAAAACTAAGTCATGAACTTAAAACTAGGCTCAAAGCAAAATCTCTCAAGGCAGAAACTTTGAGGGATTTGATAGTGCAGACGTGGACAGACGGAAAAACGCCTCTGCTTCTAAAAGTTGACTCTTCACTTCCATCTCTACAGGAATTTTCTCATTTAGAAAAGCGTTATGTTATAGTCGATTCGAATGTTTATAGGCGATGCAACGAAATTGAAGGTTACAAGTTGAGCGTGTTTACACATTTGGGTGACGTGGAAGCCGATAAAATAATGAAGGCAATTCCGGTTTCACTGCAAGGTAGAAGACCGGTTTCGTTGTATACGATTATCAATGGAGACAGAAAATTAATGGAGAGCATAACATGCTTGGATATAATAAAGTTAATAAAACCGAGGAATGCATATTTAAAGCACGAATGCTTAGATGGCAGCTATTATATGTTGTTTATAATTGAAACTGCAAACTTCCGACCGTATCGCATTGATGAATACCGGCCAAATGGAGATAATATCGTAATATACTGCGAACCTGGTAAAATTTATGAATGCTACACTGATTTTAGAACAAATCTTAAATTCAAAAGCTACAATATCTTTCGCCTGCTTCTGAATGACGACCAAACACTAACACAGTTACCAATAATACCAGATCCAAATATGGTACAAGATGAGGAAGAGAATTGTGATTTGGAGCGTTTCTTTATTGACCAACACGGGGAGAGCGTTTACAATATCAAGAATGGTGGCCCCGTAGCGATAATTGGTGATGTGCCGATTCATGTCCGTCAGAAATATATACCCCGCTTTTTAAGAGAACGTATCAAACCCGACAAGGAAAACGAATGTATTTCTAAACAGTCTACTACAAAGTATGGCGAAAGGCTGTTCCCGGAAAAAGATGTACTGAAAGAAAGTAAAGGTAAAGTTATTGTTATAACAGGAGAACCGGGAATGGGTAAAACTACACTCTTACAGTCTTTATTTCAATCTTGTGATTCGATGTACTACATTCTATTTATGGACTTGGCCCGCCACCAACACGATTTACGCAAGGGTAAACTGGAAACCTTCCAAGACGTTTTACGATTCTCTCGCGATAAGTGTCGCAATTTACCCCACAAGTGCTTTTTAGATGGTCTACATAATTACGTCGATCGATTAGTATTAATACTTGACTCGTTCGATGAAGTTGTGGCTACGTGCAAGGACCAGGTAGTAGAACTGGTACAAAACCTCCAGAAAGTTGGTTTGCAAAAAATAATCATCGCCTCAAGACTGACAGCTGCCGATGTACTAATTGATATGGTTGACGCTAAAACGTTCAAAATAGAAGCGTTTAACAAACAATCCGTGCCACAATACATTACTGATTATTGGAATTTAAATATTAATAGTTTAGGTCACATTCCGTCAGAATTTCTAACCAACCCTTTGTATTTAAATATGTTAAGATATATTGCAGAAGCTGAAACAAATCTTGAAGTGGTAAACGCGTGGAATCTTTACGAAACAGTAGTCAAGTTAAAAATGGAGGATTATTGTCGACGAATAGAGCCCTATTTTCTAGATGAAAACGAAAGTCGTTCCATTCTGATAAGGCATCAGGAGTTGGCTCTGAAAGTTTTGTTTTGTACTAATGAAGTGACAAAAAATTTGAAGAGGCGCAGTCGAACCGCTCAAATTTTGTAAGGCTAGGTTTGATCATTCGTTACGACAGCGATAATCCAGTTTTCGTCCACCAAACTTTCGTCGAATTTTTGTTGCAAAGTGGCTGATTGAAAATGTTGGCAGGGACGATGCAAAGTATATCTACGAGTTAATTATAGACACCCGCCAATCACATATATTAAATATCCTCTCCGAAACGTTACCACTACATAAAGCTGTTTTAGACGAGGATTCTGACGAAGTATTACGTTTGTGTAAAGAGAATAAACGTTGCCTATTAGAAATGGATGGTCTAGGACGAAGCGTTCTTCATCTAGCGGTAATTTCTGAATATAAGTACCTTCCAACATATAACACCTTAAATGATCTTATTCTGTATATGGTTAGGGAAGGATACGACATATACATGTGTGATAAGATAATGAATTGGACCTGGATCGATTATTTAGAAAAATACGATCGAGTCAAGGAATTATTTGTATGTGATCATTTTCTCGCGTCGCAAGCTTATCTGAATTACTGTGCAACCCATGTAAAGTCACTAAATTATCAACTTCAAAGGAAAAGTTTCATCGACTGTTACAACATTGCTATTTCTCACTCTTCGATAAGCTTGGTTCGCGCACTGTTATCCTGGAAATACAGTAAATACAAGGCTTTTCTACAATTCCGCGATATGTGTTTACATTCACCAAGTTGTATATTGCGGAAACATTTAGATATTAGATTGGCGAAAGAAAAGCTTCACGGTACTCATCTGGTGTGCATTTACGGTAACGGAGACGCTGTGAGAACATACATCGATTGTGGAATAAATTTCAATAGAATTGACAATTTTAATTGTACACCATTACATTACAGTGTGATGGCGGTACAAAATACAGAAATCATCGGTTTATTACTAGAAAAGTACGGATTTTCAAATTTTTGTGCAGGTCGGTTTGGAGACGTTACAATTCTCGACATGAGCACAGAGACTTACAACATGGATGTCACAAAAATGTTGTTAGAAGCCGTAAATCGTAGAGCACAGGAATCTCCGCATTCAGACACCACTGTAACATTAATGCAGAAGATAAACAAGAGTCATTATGGATCTCTTGAATTAGCCGTCGAATACGGACACGAAGATTTAACTAAAATATTGTTAGAATATAATTCCGATAGAAATCTTCTCCAGGGGCCATTGATATTGGCGGTTAAATATCAATATACGGAGATTGTTAAGTTATTATTACAATATGGAGCAAACCCAAACCCCTGTGGAAGGATTCGCTATTCAATTCTCGAATTTGCAATTAGAACTAAAAATGAGAATATTGTCCAGATATTATTGGACTATAAAGCCGATGTCAATATTGGTATACATTTTGAAACACCCCTCTTATGCGCCATAGCATGTTCGACAGGCGCTATTGTCGAGCTGCTACTGCAAAATGGAGCTGACTCCAGATTATGTGACCGCTTTCGGTGTGATGCCTCTCACGGAAGCGGTTCGCGAAGGATGCAATAAGGACATTGTTGAAAAGTTGCTGAGCCTTAAACCCGATGTGAATTTCGAAAATGAATATGGCGAAACGCCTTTATGTATGGCAATAAAAGACAAACATTTAGAAATTAGAGATTTGCTGTTGCAAAATGGAGCTAGCGTAAATCACGCGGATTCAAGCGGTTGGACGCTATTGATTCACGCTGTGCAGAGAGAAGACGATGATGCCGTTCGAATACTGCTGAATCTCAATGCTGATGTTAACGGCAAAGGCGAAGATGGAGTAACGCCTCTTTCTGCGGCAGTAATAGCGCAACGTGCAGATATCGTTCAAATCTTGCTAGAGAAAGGAGCTGATGTGAATTGCTTTGACGGGCGTGGTATTTCTCCTCTAATGGCCGCCGTCGAAACGGGAAACACGCGGCTTGCACAAATATTATTGGAAAACGGCGCAAACGTGAATTTAACAAATGAATGCGATATTACGTCACTCTACGCTGCCGCATTTAAGAGAGACGATGATCGAATTGCTATTGGAGCGTGGTGCCGATTCGAATATTCTAACAACCGGCGAAAATATATTCCGTAATGCTGAGAGAACGGAAAACCTTGAAGTCGTCGTGTGGTTGTTGAAAAATCGTCCAACTACATCAAACGACCACACCGAGTCTCATTCGGCCGCTAGTATCATCGAAGAAATTACGAAAAATTGGGCCGGTGTCAATTTAGAAGATGAACTGCGTACCCTTGAGCCAGGATCTTGTAATTGGGAGGGACCGCACGTTGAAACCGACAGTGAATTTAAGCTTTCGTCTGCAATTCGTTGTCTTATTAACGAACCCGGTGATGGAAACGCAGTTGATATTTTTATTTATAACGTCACCAACCGTAAAATCATAAATCTGATTAGAAGGATTCACAGCATTAGGAATTATTATAGAAGTGTAAATAGTTTCAAGATTCTATGGCGATATCATGAAAATAGGCTTCAGCTATTTAGAATTGTAGTTGAATTAAATGACTCTAAAATTTCTCGTTATATATTTCGATATATTAGCTTGAACGAACTCAGTGAGATTAGCGGTGATCTTCTTTGTATGGCAGTACATAAAGAATACAGTTCGCTCATTGACGTGCTATTGGAGCGTGGGTATGCTGTGAATAAGCCAGATCCAGATGGATTCACACCCGTGATGATCGCCGTTGCTAAGAGAGATTCCGTTGTTTGGGATTTATTGCGATATAATGCCGACGTTAATTTCAAAGCAAACGATACTGGCCTTACAGCCTTGTATATTGCCGCGCTGATTGGCGATCGATATATGATAAATAAGTTATTAGAGTATGGAGCGAATAAAAACATTAATACGTCTGAGGACGTTTTCGAATCTTGCGAGAAGCTATTACAGCGTTATAAGGTAGATCTTCGCGCAGTCGACATATTTGAGAGCAGGAACGAACTTAAAGACATTATTGAGGAAGAAGCAAAGGGTATAGGAACCACTAAAGATAGCGATGATACTGCAGATAATAATGATACTGATGATACTACAGATAATGCTAGTAGTTGAGATTAAAGAAAATGTACACGTCTAGAAAAACGACCTGTATTTGCAGATAATTTAACAGCTAAACAACAAATCCTAAGAACATTGTATGTAACGTGGTCGCATAATCAACTTTACACTACTCTGCATTAGCGTTATTCGTGAATATAGTAACGGTATATTATTACTAATCTAGAAAAGTTATGTCTCAACAATAAATCTGGTCGCGGGATTTGCAAAATAATTCGTGGATGAATTAATTATTGTTCTTATTGTTATTATTATATCTTCTTTTGTTATTTTACAAAAGCATGAAACACGTCAACAAACCTGTATCAAAGGATTCTCCAATCTCGTAAAATGGCCTCTGTTAGAATTCGTTCTAAGCATAACTTGAACGTTTTCCGTCGATGTTTCTATATTTTTGCGTCATAGAAATATAAATTAGTAAAATTTGGGTCACTACGCTTTAACACTAAGAAGAATAAGTGATTTGAGGAATACGGAAAATATGTTTGTTACACCCTCGAGTATTATAGTTTGTCCAGTCTTATCTCACTAGTTTAACGAAGCTACACACCTGTCAACGTATAAAATGACAAAGAAAGTATACTATGCTTTTTGAAAACTACACTACATGTGCATCTTCCCTTTAGGAAATGCAAAGATGCACAGTTTACATCTACATGATTGCCCCATAAGATAGTTGCATGGAACCGACATGCAAATTATAGATAACGAGAACTACTTCCTGTTGAACCTTCTAAGAAACCACTCTTCCAGCGTATGTCATTCTGGAGATTTACATGGTAAGCGTATTTATATGTTCCTTCAAGTTCAGTTTGTTGATCTAGCTGTAATGATAAAAATTTTACGCGAGTTTTTGGTTATTGTAGCTTACTGTAACTTTTGTCTGCTCCTTCTATATTTGTTACCTCATCTTCCATTTTTATGGTTACATTCTCGGTTATAATTGTCGAAGTATCATCTGCAATAATATTAACAAAGTGTCTTATTATTTGTAGCGCAGAATAGCAGAAATAGAAATGATTCTAATATGGACTATGTGATATTCCTCGTTGTACTGTTAATCAGTTTGATCGTGTATTTTTTTTATTATTTACAATTAGGCAATCAGGGCTTTATTGTATCATACACCTTACCTCTGTGTCCCATGACTTGTAATTTATGTAATAAGATGATGTAACCAACACTATCAAATACTTTAAATAGATCTAAAAGTAGTCCGAAAATCTATTGTTCTTTGGTTATTTTTTGTTTCATTGATAGCCATATAAAATGCGTGGTTAATAAATCGGATGATGTATGTGTGTACATACGTATGTACGCATACACACTAACTACATGATCTGCTCAGAAAACAGCAAAATTTTGCTTTAATCATTCTATTTAAATTAACCTCTTCAATTACCATAACAGAAATTTGGTCTGCATTATCTCCATTATCGTAAACAGATATTACAGCAAATGTTTTTAAAAACTCGGAAGTGCATCCACTTTAGAAACAAAATATAAATTAATGGCAAACGCAGTATATAAGCGTTAGTTTCTAGCAATTCATCTGCACCTACCGCCAGTGTGGAATTTAGCTAACGAATAATGTTGCAAAATTTCTTAGGCTGTATATCTATACTGTTATGTAAAATTGGAAGAGTAAACTTTGAAATGCGATCTTTTAGTGGGTATAAACCACACCCGGAAGCGTTTGATTACGCCATTTCATTCACATTGGCGAGAAAAAAGTTCTAATTTTATTTTTCAAGACCATTCTTTTAAAGGAAATCATAATGATTTAATTAATATATTGTATGCATTAGCCAATAGCGTTTCGTGAACGAGTCGCGTTTGGAATCCGGAAACTGACGCTGCAAATTTATTTCTCGCTTCATGTGTACCGATGCTTCCTCATTAAACCAGCCAATTTGCAGATAACATTTAATCATTCGGTTTTCTTCCCCAAATGAATTAATATTTAGGATACTTTACCAATTTACTATATAATTCGTTTTAATATCTTCAATAATACCGTTCACTTGAGGTTTTGAAATTTGAAAAAAAAATGGAGATTCCATCGAAATGTTTGTTGCTGATCATAAAGTCTCCAATCTTGAACAAAATAAACCGCTCAAAACGCCAATGGTTATCGATATTTGCTACTATATAAACTTACTAATACGTGAAATTGCAAGCGTAAACTTTAAAATGCCATTTCGCAAGACATGAACTGTACCCAGAAGTGTATTATTTTGTTGCCCTTGCTAAGGATTGTTGCAATTTAGTTGGTATTTATTTGTGATCCGGAAAATAAAAGATTCATTACTTACCAAACATTAGTATGTTAAAAATACACTATTAATAACAGCAAGCATTATCTTGGAAAAAAAACTTACACACACATAACATCTATTAATTAATTAATTAAACACACGTGAGTTTTCGTTACTACGAATTCCGCAATCTCGCTTGTTTACAAAGCCAGCAACGTGAAAATGAGATTCGTCGCTGAAGATGATTTTATTGGAAAGCTCCCCGTTCATTTGTTATTTTTCAATGAAGCAATTGGCAGAAGGTGTCCACTGTCTGTGGTCTGTTGACGGGAACTACTGAGTCAATTGGGTTTTGTAGGCATGAAGGCATAAATTTTTCGTAAAGATATGCTGCATAGTGCTTCTTTAAATGTTGACTTACTGAATGCGATGCCGAATGTTCCCAGATTACCAGCTTCATTTTAGCCAACATTCGTGATATTCTCTATTCAACGATCCAGTTGAACACGTATAACAATGATCGGACATTAGTAATCGACACAGTCTGCTACAATTTTTCGATATTTCTCTTCACAGCCTATGCCCTTGAAACATTTTGATTATCAAAAGTTAGACGCAATTTGCAAATCGCGACAGCCCAATTATATGAATGTGTTGTTGCGTCGAATAACGATGATTTTTAAGATTGATGGACTGTCTACGAACGAAGAGCCATAGTGGTTTGACCATCAAAGCACAACAGCAAAAATGGCGCCAAATTCGAGTTTGCCGCTGTTGGTAGAAGACTTAGTGTATTTACGCAATTAGAATTTCAAAACATGCACATTTGTTCAAATTGTTGCTTCTAGTTTTAGTTGCTTGTCGAAGACAAAAATATTTCAAAATTCCAGCTGCACTTAATAAATCTGAATTGAGGAATGTTCAGTATTATTGTGTTTAGTTCATTTCATTGCGAAAAAGTAAAATTGAAACCTAAAAAATTTCATCAAATAACACGTTCGTAAAGAATTTGTATTTACAATGGCCAACCATATTTGGTACCACCCCAAGCTAAGATACATATATGTATTTCAAAATTCTGTGTAGTAAAGTGCTGTAATCTCAAAATCGGGGAAAAAGCATTGGAACAAGTTAAAAGTTACAACTACTTAGGAACAATCATTGAAGACAATAGCAGAATAGAGAAAGAGGTAAATGAGAGGATAGGGAAATCCGAAAAAATATATAACATATTGAGAAATTCGTTTCTGGATAAAAAAGAAATACCAAAAAGAATAAAGATGGAGGTGTATAAAAGAATGGTCAGACCAACATTAACATATGGTAGTGAGTCATGGATAACCACGAATAGAATCAAAAGCAGAGTTACGGCCATGGAAATGAGATTCCTAAGAAGAATAGAAGGACTAACTAGAAGAGACAGAATCAGAAACACGACAATCACTAATAGTCTAAATATCAAGCCAATACAAATAATCATAGAAGAGAAACAACTGGGATGGCTTGGACATCTACACAGAATGGAAGAAGATCGAATCACAAAGAGGATACTTGAAACCAAAACAGAGGGCAAAAACAGAATAGATAGACCCCGAAACACCTGGAAGGAGCAGGTGTATAGGACATTGGAAAAGAGAAGTATGGGATGGATTGAAGCCAAATAACTGGCTCAGAACAGGAACCTGTGGAAGATAAAAATAAGAAAATAAATAGTCCGACACCGCAAGGTATAAAGGACATAGGATTAAAAAAAAGTGCTGTAATCTAAAGCAAATGTAAGAAACTAACTATTGTAGTCTCTGTTGATCTGATTTAAGCAACTTCACTGCACCGTTTTATGTTCGACTTAAATTAATATTGGGATATAATAAAATTGACTAACTTGCGCATTAATAATAATCTGTTTACTGTCAGATATAATGATTTTATTTACGTTAGCAACGTACATGTAAAAGTATTGTTATAGAAATGATGTTGAAGTGTAAATTTACATTGCATCTCTAAAAGCATTTTCTGGCGGTGTGTTAACGTCGTTACCTCTGGTCATTTTCTCTTTTCTTGTTATTCGATGTTACCATCTTTGTATTGCACATTTTCCCTTATAATTAATTTTAACTTCCTTGTTAGCAAGATAAATTTTGACAGTATCGGCTATTCTATAGCCGCCAAGGAGTGAAACTACTGCCTCTATTATACTGTCGTATTATCGTTCGGGTTGTTTCTTCCTGTGATTATAATCAACGAATTGATTTCAGTAATTCAGATTTTATTTTGTTAGAATGCTTATATAAGGTTTCTAGGTTTGCGTCTTGTGATACTTTTACGATGCTCCATGTAGCTCTTATTTTGTCATTTGCTTGCAAAATGTAGTTTATGTTATGGTCACTCTTTGCTTTTGGTACAATAAGATTAAGATATTTACCAAAACTTTTATAAACAACTTATGGAATTCTTTGGTTTAACATGGCGTCACATACTGAACTATTGATATTGCATTCGTTTTCTTTTTTAATCGTATGTCCTTTATACCTTGCGGTGTCGGACTATTTATTTCTTATTTTTATCTTCCACAGGTTCCTGTGAGCCAGTTGTTTTGCTTCAATCCATCCCATACTTCTCTTTTCCAATGTCCTATACACCTGCTCCTTCCAGGTGTTTCTGGGTCTACCTATTCTGTTTTTGCCCTCTGTTTTGGCTTCAAATATCCTCTTTGTGATCGATCTTCTTCCATTCTATGTAGATGTCCAAGCCATCCCAGTTGTCTCTCTTCTATGACCACTTCTACTGGTTTGATACCCAGACTATTAGTGATTATCGTGTTTCTAATTCTGTCTCTTTTAGTTACTCCTTCTATTTTTCTTAGGAATATCATTTCCATGGCCGTAACTCTGCTTTTGATTCTATTCGTGGTTATCCATGACTCACTACCATATGTTAATGTTGGTCTGACCACTCTTTTATACACCTCTATCTTTATCTTTTTGGTATTTCTTTTTTATCCAGAAACGAATTTCTCAATATGTTATATATTTTTGCGGATTTCTCTATCCTCTCATTCGTTCCGAATGTAAATGACGACATTCGGTATTCTTTCTAACGTTCGTTTATTTTTTTCGTATATCTTTTTAGATATTCTTCCTAGACGTTTCTTATGATTAACACCGAAAGACAACTGCAATTGTGTGGGCCCCGTTTTTACAAAATTATAAGAGATGCGAATGCTCTTATTCGAAATATGTTTTCGTCTAGTAGGTAAGGCATTGTGAATGTCCTCAACATAATGATCCGACTGTGACTGCAACACTGCAAATTAGATTTTAGGAGTACATTATCTACCACTGTAGCTGCATTCCCCGTATTCTTTTTGGCTCTGTAGTGATTTGCTCTAAACTCTAAACCAAAAGCCTGTAAGAACCATAAGAAAGCCTTTTACTTTATTGTTGTTGATATTAAGTAATTTTAAATTAAAATCACTACGTACAATGATCTAACAGTTCATTGTATGGATATCAACAAATTTCGATTCTGTCAAAAAATAATTGAAATTTACTTGCTAGTGAACAATACGTACATTCAATGTAATAAATTTAACCATGGAAATTGTTACCTCTGCGAATTCTAATGGAAATTCTATACTCTTTGTTTTCAGATACATCAACTCAACTGTACTACCATCTTCTCAAATGAAGTCCCTTCGAGCAAGCTTAGGAGCTAAGCTGAAGCTGCAAACTTTTATGCCAAATATACGATGATCAATTTAAAACTCACTTCGTCAAGGAGTTACCGCGACTTAAATTTTCTTGCTCTTTAAATATTTAACATCGGTAATTCGTACCTCTAAATCACTTACTTTTAAATGGGTATATTTTTATTTCTGTACTATTTACAGTACCATAGATTATGTTTAGTTGTAATTTATCGTAGCTCTAAGACACATACATACATTCAAATGTTATATTTTTGGAATGCCCTTTGTTTTTGTATTAACTATGTCATAATTTATGTTCAATTTGTAATTTGCGTTTTTGTTTCCGTATTATCGTAATAGACTTATCCTATGTATTTAGAGTTTTATTGATTTCATTGTCAGATTTGGTCGTTTTATTTTTAGCAGCATCCGAATAGGTAGAAGTTCTATTCTAGCTGTCATCAGAGTTTCGGTGGGTTTAGTTTATCTACGCTACTTACATTAGATATGCACGTTTTTTTTTATCTACAGATGAACGTGTGAGCTTTTCTACGGTTTTTTTTTATTTCCATTGAACACTGCCACAAATTAAATGTCATACTTGAATTTTCAATAGGAACCTAACTATTTTTAGATGATAGGTTTCATTTGCCGTACTTTTATTATGACCATACATCCATGGGCATGTAGAAGATATTCCCTAAAGAACTGCGGCTCCATTTTCTTATTTTATTAAAAAGGTTTCATTAACAGGGCAATGTTAGATCATATACAGTTTGTGTTGTGCCTACAGTCTACTTAAATGTCGTCAACATCCGCAGAAACAACTCCAGAAGCGAATTTGCTGCCGTCCAGTCATGCCATACACGGTTGAATTATGATTAAATCATCAGAAAGAATATGAAGCAATTCCTCAACTACGCCTAACAACGTTGATTTGATGGAGGGTGGTTAAATGACGTTATTCGAAATTGTGGAGGTTATATTAGGGAGAGCTAGAAAATCTATTACTTTTTATTATTGTCTGCAATTGGGAAAATATTTTGATAGTTTTGGCTTCCTGTTTTCTTTCTTAAGATAGATTTATTTCTGTTTTTATTCGTCTTTTTTTCGTTCTAAATTTGCTTATAAGTAAGTGCTTATCTCCTCTCGTTTGCATACTATTCTTCAAAATAATACATTTTAGAGAAGTAATAATGGTGATCACTGAGCGATCACCGGTGTTTGTGAATTAAGTATAGTAAACTTGGTTACAGTTAAATAGTTAAATTTTTCGTTACTGGTGCCTCCCCTTGTATCATTCCACCAATATAATATAATTTTTAGAAACGACATTGAATAAGCTTGTAATTTTACTACTTATATCTATACTGACAAATATAAATTCCTAAGGGCCGGTTTATTCACATTCTGATAAAGTTGTAACGGATAAACAGAAGCATGTGTTTATTCACGTTCTGACAGATAAAAGGCAGTTGGTAAATTGCTTATCAGAGGGATAGACTTACTTGTTGTTAAATCCTCCCGATAAATGTTTACCTATCGGATATTATAATCCCATTTTATTTCGTGCGTGTGTTTTCATATAGAAATATTCTGAATGAATATGGAACTTCTTGAGATGTTTTTATCGCAGAGGAAGTTCAAGCAATTGAAAACATTGATAATTGCCGTTAATCTAGTTTTATTATTGACTTACATGTTGTTACATTGTTAACAATTTTGTTGATTTTATTTCAAATTTGCTAAATTGGAGTTTAGTTCTAGCCGGCTAACAGAGCGGACGTGCTAACAGATAAGACTGTCGTATACGAGGCTTACCGTGTTTAAAAGTACGTGCGAAAAAGCAAAGGACTATTACAAAAATATTGTGATGCTTCAAGTGTTTAGCATACAATGAGTGAAAAAGAAGAAGAAAAAAATTAAGAAAAGCTAGATAAATAAAGACCAAATAGCGGACTATTATCTACGTGAGTAGAGGATCGGTGCGATTGCAAGCTTCAAGGTCCGACGGGTCGACCGGCCGAAGTGCTTGCGGAATAAAAACAAGTAGGCGTGTGTGTATACAGGGACTGACAGAAAGGTTTCTTTTCGAGAGAACTAAGCAACGAAGAAGTATGGACAGTGAGGAAGGATACACATCTGAAGAGGCACGAAATAAAAGGAGAAGAGAAAGGGAAGAGCAAGATATAGCTTTTAGAAAAAGCAAAAAAACAGATTAGATCACCTAATAAGGAAGCAATAGAGGAAGGGAAAATGACCGAAATGTTAAAAGAGCTGATGAGAGATGTAAAGGAAATAAAATATAACCAGGAGCGGTACCAGAAAGAGCTCAGTCAATTAAAGAAAGAAAATGAAATATTAAGAAAAGAGAACGAAGGAATTAAGAGGCAAGTGAAACAGATGGAATAGAAAATAAATAAGATAGAAAAGAGAAATACAAAGAAGAACATTGTGATATCTGAACTGAGAATAATCCCGGAAGACAAAAATGATCTAAAAATAGGAATAGAAAAATTTGTAAAAAGCACGCTGGGTGTGGAGGTAGCTGTAAATGTACAAAATGTACAAGGTAGAGCTAAGTACCTATGAAGAAAAGGATAACGTAATGCAGAAGAAAAATAAATTGAGACAATTGAGAGAAAAGATATTTATAAACAATGAGATGACTCAATTAGAACGAGATGTCCAAAAGAAATTGAAACAGATAGGAGAGAAGGAGAGAAAGGAGGAGAAAACAGTGAAAATGAGGCATCAAAAAATAATAATCCAGGGAAAGGAGTATGGATGGGACAGAGAAGAAGAGAAACTTGTAGAATGGGAGAAAATCCACTCCAACCGAAGTGCAAAAAACTGAGGAGAAGAGAGGTGAAGGGAACAACAAAGACGACCATGGCAAGGATTAAGGCTAAGACTGATATAAGAAATGAGATTGAGAACAGACGTGAGGTAAAAGCAAGTAATAGATACAAAAAGAAAAATAGAGAAGTGATAAAAATCGGCACATGGAATATACGAAGCATAATTGGAAAGGAAGACGAATTAATTGATGAAATGATTACACAAAACTTGGACTATATGGGAGTAACCGAAGTAAAAATGAAGGGACAAGGACTAGAGGAAATGAAAGATGGATACTGGCTCTACTGGTCGGGAGTGGATGAAAGGGACAGAGGAGCGGAGGGAGTAGGAATAATCATCAAACCTGAGGTAGTAAACAATATACAAAAAGAAAAATACATTAATTCAAGAATATTAAGAATTGATACAAAGCTGGAAGGAAACGAAATACGGAGCATAATTGTGGCATATGCCCCAAATGACAACGCGAATAAACAAGATAAAGACGAATTCTTCGAAACTCTTCAGAGTGAAATAGACATTGCTGAAAGAAATCTTATAGTAATGGGAGACATGGATGGACGAGTCGAAAGAGACAATGATGGAGTGGAGAGACATATGGGAAGGGAAGGTGACGAGACCATAAATGACAGCGGGAGAAGAATAATAGATATGTGCATCGAAAACGACATGATTATAACAAATACAAAATTTAGACATAAAGACATTCACAAATACACAAGAGAAGTGCCTAGCAGAAAAGAAAAATCAATCATTGATTATTTCTTAATAAATGCTGAAAACTGGAGGAAGGTAATAGATGTTAAAGTCCAAACAAATGCGGAAATAGGTAGCGACCACTACCTGCTACAGATGAAGATTAGCAAAAATTCAAAAAGGACGAAAGAAGACAAAAGGAAAAAAGTAATTAAGGAAAAAATAAGAAGCTACAAATTGAAAGAGGAAGAAATTCGAGGGAAGCACCAATACAAGTCAAATCAACTATTTGAACAAGAGACTAAAAACGAAATAGGGATAGAGGACAAATGAATAAGATTCAAAAACATCATACTGAAGGCGGCACAAGAAAGCTGTGGAATAACAAAAATAGCAAATACGTACACAATAAGAAGCAGATGGTGGACAGCAGAAATACAACTCAAAGTAAAAGATAAGAAAAATAAATGGATCAGATATATGCATACCAGGAAAGAGGAGGATTACAATATGTACAAAATGGCAAGAAAAGAAGTTAAAGAGAGTATCAAGAAGGCCAAAGAAAATTCTTGGAGAGAGTTTGGAATAAAACTGAGAGATAACTATAGAGAAAACCAAAAATTATTCTACGGAACAATAAAACAATTGAGACAGAAGAAGGCGCCGATATTGAAAAATATAAAGGATGACAAAGGAAATATACTAAGGAAAAAGAGATAATGGAATTATGGAAACAGTACTTTGAAGAACTCACAATAATAAAACAAGACGGATACATAAGAGATAAAGAGCATAAAACAAAAAACGACGATGAACGTATCACACCAATAAGCGACGAAGAAGTCAGAGAAGCAGTTAGCAAACTAAAACTAGGAAAGGCGGCCAGGAAGGATGGAATCACAGCTGAAATGATAAAATATATGGGAGACAAAGGTAACGAAGAACTACTTGACCTCTTGAACAACATTATAATAAAAAAAGAAATACCTAAGGAATGGAATATGGGAATAATTATGCCCATATACAAAAAGGGAGACTTTAAGGAATGCCCAAACTATAGAGGAATAACATTAACTAGCATCCCAGGAAAAGTATTGACAAGAATACTAGAAAAAAGACTCCGAGAGAAACTGGAAACAACACTAGAAGATACTCAACGTAGATTTAGAAAAGGAAGAAGCACACAGGAATATTTGTAATCAGACAATAAGCAGAAAAACTAATAGGGAAAGGAAAGGAAATACATATATGTTTTATAGATCTTAAAAAAGCTTTTGATAGGGTAAGAAGAGAAGATGTATGGCAGAGCTTGGAAAGGAGAGGTTTAGAGAAAGGAATGATAGAGATGATTAAGGCATTATATAAAAGCAATAAGAATAAGGTGAGAACTTCCAATGCAGAATCAGCTGAATTCGAATCGCAAATTGGATTAAAACAGGGATGCATATTGAGCCCATTGTTATTCTCTATATTAATAGACGACGCTGTTAAAAAAGCTAAACAAAAAGGAAAAAATATGAAAGTAGGAAACTGGAAAATGAATGCAATTAACGTACAGGAACTAATGTTTGCAGATGATATGGTACTGATAGCACACTCGGAAGAGACATTACAGCAAAACTTGAAGATATACCAAGAAGAGCTAACAAAGATAAACATGGAGATAAACACGAGGAAAATAAACACAATGATAATAGCAGCAGAAGAAAAAAAAACATAGTATCATAATCTGGGAAAAAGCATTGGAACAAGTTAAAAGTTACAACTACTTAGCAACAATCATTGAAAACAATGGGAGAATAGAGAAAGACGTAAATGAGAGGATAAGGAAATCCGCAAAAATATATAACATATTGAGAAATTCGTTTCTGGATAAAAAAGAAATACCAAAAAAAAATAAAGACAGAGGTGTATAAAAGAGTGGTCAGACCAACATTAACATATGGTAGTGAGTCTTGGATAACCACAAATAGAATCAAAAGCAGAGTTACGGCCATGGAAATGAGATTCCTAAGAAGAATAAAAGGAATAATTAGAAGAGACGGAATCAGAAACACGACAATCACAAATAGTCTGGGTATCAAACCAGTAGAAGTGGTCATAGAAGAGAGACAACTGGGATGGCTTGGACATCTACACAGAATGGAAGAAGATCGAATCACAAAGAGGATATTTGAAGCCAAAACAGAGGGCAAAAATGGAATAGGTAGACCCCGAAACATCTGGAAGGAGCAGGTGTATAGAACATTGGAAAAGAGAAGTATGCGATGGATTGGAGCCAAACAACTGGCTCAGAACAGGAACCTGTGGAAGATAAAAATAAGAAATAAATAGTCCGACACCGCAAGGTAAAAAGGACATAGGATTAAAAACAAAAATTTACTAAATTTTATTTTATTAATTAATATTTAACTAATCACTTTATTCTCAGTGCAAAATGAAATTCGCTTTAGAAATATATATAAAACAAATAAGCATTAAAACAAAATTATAATTTGTTGTACTCCTTTTTCAAGATTTTCACTTTTAGTTCATTTTCTTTCTCCAAATATTCCAACTCTTGCCCCTTATTTTTAATTTCTAAATCTTTGACTTGAGATTCTTCTTTAGCAATTAATTGCCTTTTTAAAAGATCTGACAGATGCCACAGCAAGCATCACAAATTTAATATTTATTTATTGCTTAGGTTTTTCTATCAGTAATTTTTTGAAAACTTAAACTTTTCAGTATCCAATTATTCTATTTCATAATTCGCAAAATTAGTTGGTCGATCTTTTTCTTTTACTATGACATTTTCTAATAGCATTTTCCATTTAACGAACAGTGCAACAATATTAGGTTATGTTCAAATCGAAACTGTAATTATGTGTTTGCCTTTAACATTGCAACGGACATAAGTCTACCTTTCACTTTTATCCCTTGCTATACTAACCATCTAAAAACATTAGACAGTTCTGGTTTGTTACCTCTCAGACAAAATTTGGTGAATATACCAAAATGAGATACCTGAACGTGAATAAAGCGGCCCTAAGAATAATAAAGGCAAGAGGGAATTTCCAAGTCTATTTCCATTACCCACAGAATTCACAAATTCGAACTACTTATATTGAGACATGGCTTGTAAATCTCGACTGCTTCGTATGATTCACATGAATTCAACAACGCTACATCTTCGCTTTGCTGCATCTTTGCTTTTTACAATGAAAAGTAATGCCTGATTTTGTAGAATGTCTATTTTGGTCCGTGGACACATTAATTTACCGATATTGCGAATATTCCTTGTATAAAATGTAATAATTTTTTAATTCTCGAATGCATTTGTTTTTCCTTACAGTTCAGAATTAACTACAATGCATAATTTGCGGAAGATATTAAGAAAATCAAATATTCTGTTCAAAAGTTCATATGGAACTATAGATATTCTGCTGAACGTAGTATGTTCATTTATAGTTCATTCATTAATTAGAAACAACTATTAATTTGCACTTGTAATGAATGTATATTGCCAATTTATAGTTAGATAGTTCCGCGAAAGATTCTTCCGGTTAACTGAATCTCCTTCACTCGATAATTAGAGATTCCGGTACGGTCATTAAAAGACCGTAAGTATAATATAATTACACTGCTGAAAAAAGTTAATAGTGTAAGCAAAGATTATAGAATTCAGATTCAATGTATTGTTCTTGTGAAGTGGATATCGTTAATAAAATTGCCTCTATAGAGATATTAGAAGACAATTGAAATTCTGTTTCTCTGTTGACTATAACGTTAAAAAATGTCAATATGCTGACTGATTATTAAATACCAAACGAACAGTATGACGGAAAGTAATGACACCAGCAAAAAATGTCGAAAGATTGTGAGGAGTGATAGAACAAACGAGAAATCGGAACTGAAGTTCAACGATGGATCGAACGTTTTCATCTCAAATAAATTGTATTATTGAATAAATGTTATGAATTTCGTTCTATCAAAGTTAAAAATGTAAAAGAAATAGTTAATTGCTTAATTATTATATTTTCCATATCGCAGTACTTCTATGTTGCTGTTATTGGCTATATTTGATGAAATACAATGTTGTCGGTTGTCTTTGGTAAACATCAAACGCTTTCCTTGTTTCTTCCTTTACGTTAGTTTGTTTAGTTTTCGTCGAATTATTTAATGGCTTTGGATATCCAAAAGTTCTTTTTAGAACTAGTCGCCGTATATTTACGAAAATGCCACGTGCATAGTGCCAACAGGCGAAAGAAGTAATCAGTTTGCTAATTACATAATTTGAGCAAGAGCGCGACAACAACGGTCCCGTTGACTGCTGTCAGAGAGGTAGACTAGATTCTATTTCTGCATACACAATAATAACGGAATAACATTGTTGCATTTTAGCGTGTCGCTGCTGCTACAAATGTGAGTATTTGGGCTGAGAGTCACTGCAACCATTACCTTCCTGCAGCAAGAGCAGAAACAAATTAAAATCAATTGTGGATATTGATGAAGCAAACGAAGCTGCTATCCGCAAAGTAATTTACCAAATGTACTATTATCGTATGTTAAAATGCATGCTACGTAATCAGATGTGCTAATGCCGATTTATTTCAGGAGAACATATTACACGTTCATCTCTTTTATGTAAATTGAAAGAAAGAGATTTGTTTAGTGGAAGCGTTTCTTCATTAGGAAAAGTTTTAAAAAACATTGTGTTTACGCGGAAGAAAGATGATCCTCGACGAGGACTAATGGAACGACATCATATTGCATTACTTCATGTTGAGTTTTTACAACGATACGTAAAGAACATGGGAAGCAATAGCCCACAGGATCCTGTTTACGCAGATGAAACATGGACATTTGAAAATGGCAATAAAAATTATTCTTAACAGGATAGCAGTCGGCAGAGTGTGAAAAAGTTAAAGACTGAAGGCAAGAGGTTTGTTTGATTACAAATATAATTTCTGTTTTTCACCGAGCTTGTTTACAGGTACATAGTTTTACATGCAGGCAATAGTGACGGTTTTATACCCGGTGCTTCACTTATATTTTGTTCAAAAACAAGAGGACATGATTTCCACGGATAAATGAATAAAGACAATTTTACAAAATGGTTTACGATGCAGTTGTTACCAAATATAAAACCTAATTCTATGATTATTATGGATAACGCTAGTTTTCACTTTGAATTAAAAAACAAGACACCAGATGCTAGTTGAAGAGAAGGCAATATTCAAGAATGGCAGGCAAATAACAACATTACATATGATCTTAGCATGTTAAAACATCAGTTATTACATCTAGTCGCATTGTGAGTATTCATTAAAATAAGTTGAAGCAAGTAAGTAATGGTGTACATGTTTTAGACATAAACCACCTAAGGAATATGTAATGGACGAACTAGCACTTGCACATGGCCACGCAGTGCTAAGATTACATCCGTACCACTGTATATTCAAGCCTATTGAAAACATATGGGGAATTGCAAAAACATATTACAATCGTCACGTAGCAAGAGGTGTCTATGGTATTAATAATTGTATGAAGATGTGGGACGAAGCATTAGCAACAATTACGCAAGTAACTTGGTCGAACAGCATCCACCATACAGAAGCATAAATCATACCATGGTGGGAAAAAGAACTTGGATTAGATATTATTAATTTAAATGATGATGATTCAAGCTCAGAAAGTGATATTGAAGAACATTAGATGATTAATTAATTTGTAAGTAACTAATGCATGTATTCTATGTAACTTAATTTTTTTACAGCGAAGCAAATATTTTATTAAATTAATTCTGACTCATTACCTGCTTTTTTTTATTTAATTCGTAAAAAATTTGAAATACTACTAACAAAAATTTCTTTTCCTTCAGGTAAGATATAGTTACTTTTCGTAGTTTAAACACTTTTACGTATTGTTAGATGCTTCTTAGTAAATTCTGTAGTGCCGATTTTTACCATTTTCTATTTTATATACTATAATAAATAAAGCAATGGAACTTAGGTTACATTAGTATGTAAGATTAGGTTTGATAGCGAGTTTATGTGTGTGTATTCGGCAACGGCGTAAAACCTGACGTCACGATTTATTGATGACGTGCACGTGAACTTAGAGTGCCTCGACTATATACGCTCTTCAAATAATTGCAATAATTAATTCAGACCACCACTGTACCTACATGAATTGCACCTTATATATATATATGAAATATAATTGAGATTTTATCATTTCTACTTTAGCTAATACATATATTTGTAAAAAAATTACAATTCTGACTAGATAAAATGTCATCTCAAATTTGAAATAGGATTTATCTTTAATAACACTAACCCTATTTAATATTTAGTTGAGGCTTTATTCTTTCTAAAAGCCATAGTTGTTCGTCACGCAATTGGTTAAATTTTGTAATCAGTCTACTGAAACGTCTTCAATCTATAATTTTTGAACTGCTTCTACTAGTTGCTGCTCTGTTTTGGCTTTGTTTCTGGAAACTACTTTCGAAACATTGTACCAGTGGTTCCCGATGGAGTATAAATTCAGAACAAAAGTGTAGCGTTGTAATATTTCTTTCTCCGAAATAACCACTTACCTACAATGATAAGTTAAGCGTTAGAGACACAAATAGCTTCTTACAATTGAAGTACTACACGTATTCCCGTTACTTCTCTTAGGTCTTTATGACATTGATTCATGATCTTGTGAACCGCGATCATTGCATTCTGTTGTTTTGTTCCGTTGGTGCTGTCTAATTTATTTGCGACTTTTGACATGCTTCTATCGTTGCTACTACTAAGAAGTGATCTAATCCTATGTCTGATCCTCTATATACCCTTGCGTCTTTTACTTGTAATTATGCAGTCTATTATCGATCTCTGTCCTCTTGCCGTCCAAGTGTATTTGTATTATATCTTTCTTCCTGAAGAAACTGTTTGTTATTTTTAGTTTATTAAAGGCAGTAAAGCCCCTAAGTAGTTTTCCATTTTTATTTACATCCAATTACTTGTGTAATATGTATATTTCCTATACAGGCGTTAAAATCACCCATCAAAATTACTTCGTCAGCTTTATTGAATTTATCCATTATAGTTTGCAGTTATACATAAAAGACCTTGGATTCGTCAGGTGCATAGATTACCATCAATGTCAAATTTCCTCTTTCAAGCCTTATTCTTGGCGTGATGATGCGTTTGTTGATATGTTCAAAAATTCCTTTTTGCAAAGCTATACCTTCCTACTCGAAAGGTCTGGCATTAGCTCTACTGCAAGTAAAAAGACCTTGAAAATTGGTTTGGGCGCCCTGGACACGGCCCGTAGGCGCATGGTTACGCCATACCTGCATGGTATGTATGTTACATTCTTCAAAATATTTTCGTCGGCTCTTGTTTGTGCAGATATTTCAAATTTTATTGCATTGTAAAATGATATTGATCTGCTGACGACATTTCCTTTAGAGATAACTGCTGCACTCAATAGATAAATAAATAATATCAATTTGGAATCTATCGTGCGGCGAAGATGTATTGCGTACATTAAATGAACAGTTAGATAATTTTATTCATTTGTTTAATTATCTAAAATAAATATATAATTCGTATATTTCTCTCCGTATATGAAAGTAACTTAATTAATACACAGTACGGCGCTGATAAACTAATGTGCAACTAAAGTAGTTGTAGATTAAAACACATTTAAAAGAATGCCTAGAACACCAAGATAAGAAAACTTTTCGCTGTCTGACTTTGCGGACAAGTGTTTCTTTCTACTGGCATTTGTTAGCGCCAAGAATATTCACTTGTATCGTAGGATTAAGTTGGCGATAGAAGCAGCGAGAGAATTACATGTGTTTAGCATAAAACTGCTCGAAACCACGCAGATGACGCCGGGTAGGCAGAAACATGTCCGTGTGTTAGCGTTTTATGTCTCTTCGCATGTCCTTCTCGTGAATTAATTTCACTAATACCATGAGAAAGCTGTATTTACAGCGTTTTCTTATCCTGGTGTTGGTTGTAGATTGTATGCATTTTGGATTAGCAGAAAGTTTGAAAATTTACATCTGAGCGTTTTCGAATTTAAGATTTAAATAAACAGAGCTTATTATTAGGGATAAATAAAAAAAACTGTGTAATGGATATCATTTATTTGTTATTCTTATTGTCCTCTTCGAGAACAGGTTGAAATTAAGAGTAATTAGATTCTTGTATATATACGTATGTGTGTAGCGAATGACTACGCTTTGGTAGTATTGACTCTCGCCTTCAGGTTCTGATAGTGTACAAACACATCTTCATGTGAAATGTATATGGTTTAATTCTTCCTGGATTGAATGCATCTCATAATGACCCTAGTATGACGTTTCATTACCAATAAAAAGCGAAAATTCTTCAAAGAATATATTTCAGTTAAACATGGTGAAATTTAAACATATTTCAATCTGAGATAATAGCTACATACATATTATGTTACGCACTTATTATTACAAAACATAATTATGAGAATAAGATATTAAATAGAAAATACACGGATATTTATTTCGTTATATTGCCTAATGATATTGGCAATTGTTGACAATCTAACCTCGTGCATTGGCTGTTGTATCTTGTATACCGTGTTTTCGTTCTTTTTGCTTAATTTCTTCGTGTTTGTTGTTTTTGTCCGTTCTTGCCAGAACTTTTTGGCGTCGATGATACTTAAAGCATTTTGTAAACATGGCAAGTTACAAATTCTAGCTCTGTTTATATATTTTAAGAAAGAAAGTGGGAGGGGTCATCCATTATTACTGATCTCGGCAAAGAGGGGCAAACTATTTTTTGGGAATGTGGTACATATCTCGTATAAGGATGTGTTTGCATATTATCAGAACTAAAAAGCCTGAATATGTAGTTAATTTCGTGAAAGTGTGACCATTTGCTATGTTCACAGAAATCTAATTATATAACTCTAACTCGCTATCGAAATGCGCAGTAAAAATAAAGTAGATAGCAGCACGGACCATCAAAATTATCAGACCGTTCACTTAGCGAACTCAATTCATCTTCGATCTGCGACAGGATTAGCATTTCAAGTTAATATGGTTTACTAATCTATCGAGTGTATTAGTTATCTCTAAAGGAAATGCCACTTAGACAGCAGATCAATATCGTGCAATAAAATTTCAAATGATTGAGCGAAACAACAGCGTATAACAAATATTTTGAAAGATGTAATGCATATGTACGTATAGTATAAATCGGAGAAGATAGAAACAAAGACCAGGAGTTGAGAAAAACGCTGTTTTCTAGCACCGCATCAAAATATAAAGGACACATTTAGTTCTCCAATTATGTAGTGCAGGAGTGATCAACTTCTTCTTGACTTTTCTTCTTAAAATGTGGCGAAGTCGCGCACATATCAACAATGCAATCGCAATTGAATTTAGGGATCAACTCAATTCAATGGTGCGTCTTTTTTGTGTTGCAAATCAAAAATTTTGCACTGGTTTCGTCTCCCAGATATTTACTTTCAATTACAAATTCAGCAATTTTCTCAACGGCAAGGTTGGCAACCACTATAAAACTCGTTCTTAGCGGCACAAGATAGCACAAAACATTGACATACTACAAACTCCTTAATAAAACTTAATATGGCTAATACACAGTTGGTGATGCCGTAGACATGCTTCAAAGATGATATATTGTTTTGCACGACAAGGGAAACAGTTCTCTGTGGCACAAAGCAGTACAAAACTAGCTTAAAACTTTGCAGCCGAGGAAAAAATGGAGTTTGCATGTGGGGGTACCAGCCTGCGTACAGCACCCCCAACAAAAATGCTAAAAATCTGGAATACCAAAGAGGCACAAAACTTTGGGTTTGCGGTATAAAACACCACAAGAATGGTACAAACCTTTGAACTGTATAGCTATACCACAAATTTTGATTGTAAGGGTGTTGTTGACATGTGCCTCCCGAAAAAGGCAAATGGGACTACCAATTTGTTTCCATCTTTTTAAACTCATCTAATAAAGTAAGTACACTACCGTCCATATTAGTTCGGACACCTAGTCAAATGTTGTAAACTCCACTAAAAACTAATGTTTCTTTATGGGGAAACGACGCTAATGCTGGTTGGAATAATAAGACTGTATGTTTTGTAATTTTGTATATTAGAGAATGTAATTAATACTATGTCATACGAGTCTAGACTACGAACAGTACATACTTGAGCTGTAGTAGAACTGCTGTAACATTGTAAAACTGACTATAAATAGTCTCTGGTTGCGTTATTAAACAACCCTAAAACTAACTGATTATTCAGGTAAATGAAAGTTCTAGGTACATTTCTAATGAAGAAAGAATAAAAAAGAAGTTAGAATTAAGAGATTAATGCAAATTTAAAAGAGAAATTCCTTCCGTTGTACCGAAAAGAAAATATAATTGCTTTTATATATAAATAACATTTATATTGAGTTCGATTTGTCGTGCGATAGAGTGTGGTTGTTTTGTCTGTAGTGCGAATAAATCGGTGTTTTCTGTGCGTAAAAACAATGTCTAGATCTTCAGAGTGCGAACCTCCCGATAAAGGTGGGAGTGGTTCTATCGGCAGTGAAATTAGATCCGCGTTAAATACATTGAATTGTGAGGAATTAGAGTTAGAAGTTAATGATATAGAATACGATGAGCTGAATATTCGACCAGAAAGTCTACTTCAAAGAAGTGGGACAGGGAAAAAACTGCCAGGGAAAAAATCTGTAGGAAGAAGTCTCGAGTCTCAACTTTTTAAGTAACGTCGTAAAATCGGCTGTTTTTAAGGAAAACGTAAATAATAACACCACAAATAAGATTATTAAAAGTATTGAGAAAATTGCTACTAGCAATATAATACGTATTAATGAAGGTATTGACAGTGCTAATAGTAATTCGACGGAAGCATCGCAAAGGAATAAAGCGGAGTATCGTTATGCGGTAACAGATGAAGGGCCATTTCATGTTTATTTAGAAGGGGAAGGAAATTTAAGTAACACTCACCCTACGGCTATTGGTAAGCTACTACTAATCAACCACAAAGAAATTAACCAAAATGTTCAGGCAATTTCTTTCAGTGGAAGAAATGGAATTAAGGTAGTGTTAAAGTCGCCCTTGTCAGCAAACCATCTTTTAGAATCTTCCTTCTTGCGTGAAAAGGTATTAAAGCTTACATTCCACAATTTATGCTAAGACGAATAGGGGTTATTAGAAATGCCGATTCTTTTGAAATTCTTTATGTGAGACGCTTCACAAAAAAAAAATAAGAAAGGGGGATCAAGTTCATTACCAACCGACCTCCACCATAATGGTATCTTTCAGAGGCCAAAAATTACCATCTTATATATCACTCTGCAAAGTTGTATGTGCTGTTGAGCCTTACATTCAAAAGATTGTTCAATGCTTTAACTGCTTGAGACATGGTCATGTTAGTAAACAATGCAAGTCGAAAGTTAGATGTAGTAGATGTGGAAATGAGCATCACTCAGATAAATGTCAAGTATTTATCCCTATAGCGTGTATTTTTTGTAAAGGAGCTCATGTTGCCACGGATCACAAGCAGTGTGGGGAATATAAAAAACAAGAAAATATTAAAATAATTATGGCCACTCAGAATTTATCATATAGAGATGCTAAAAATAAATAGGAATCTTCCTACTCGGGCGTTACAGAATTTTCCCCTATTGAGTGAGTTTAGTCCCAAATGTAAACGTCAATTGCCAACCATCAATAATTTTAATACCAAGGAATATAAAGAAATCATATTCTTTGCCTCAGATATTAGCGGTAATGGTGCATGTCTTAACAATCCTTACAAACCTACTTCTTTTTTTTGATAAAGAAAAAATATCTTATTGTCCTCCAAAATAGTAGCGGATATATTAGATACCTTAAACTCAAATATGAAAAATATATTAGCTTAGAATCAGTTCTGAAACAACAAATAGAGTCAATCCTTAAAAAACAAAATGGGTAGTATAAATATAATGCAGTGGAATGCTCGATCCATAAAATCAAATAAAGGTAATCTGGAAAAATACTTTGATAATAAAATTAGTCTTATCAGTGAAACATGATTTAAACCACAAAATTTCGTTAATTTCAGCAAGTATAATATTTTCCGTCAGAACCATTTGGGCGGATATGGGGGTGTGTGTATACTTTTGCACAAATCCTTACCATTCAAAGAAAACTTTGATTTCTTTCACATTCAGGATGTAATGTGTGTCTCTGTAACAGTGATATTTAAATCGTGTTGTTCAGTAACCTTTTTATTCGATTTATGTGAGACCAAATAGTAATATCTCACACCGGAATTGGAACATTTTTTTATTAAACTTGAGAAACCGTGCATAATTGGTGGCGACTTCAATATTCATCATTTAGCCTAGGTAAATAACTTGTCTGATTTTGCTGGAGAAGAGTTCTTGCATGTTATAGAGGATAATGACTTATATATTCTTAACAATGGAAATCATACCTTAGTCCCTCGACCGGGACAGCAACTTTTAGCTGTGGACATCAGTGTTTGTAGTCCCAACTTAGCTCCGTTGCTTACATGGGATGTTGCAAGAGATACCTTAGGGTCCGATCACTTAGTTATTAATATGAAACTAATTCATGAATCAAAAGGGGAACATTTTTCCTCCTGCAGGAATTGTAACATCTTGAGCAGCGACATTAATGATCTCAAGGCAGCTATACTAAGCTTGAGAAACGACTTGGCGGCTAGAGAGAAAAGTGCTGGAATTGACGATAAAGCGTTTGAGGAACTTTTGGCTGAGTTGGGTGATAGAAACAATCGCAAGCAGAATATCATTATGTTTGGTGTACGAGTCTGACACGCACGATGCGAACACCAGGAGGTCCCAGGAGTTGGAGACAGTTCAGGCGGTACTAAAAGCGCTTCCATCTGGCATGAACACCGACCACATTGAGGTGCACCGTATTGGTCGTTTTGTTCCTGACAGGCGGCGCCCGATCAAAGTGAGGCTCTCTAGCTCTAGAGAGGCTCACACTGTCTTAAAGCATGCTAAACGGTTGCGTGAAAATGAGCAGTACAAACATATAAATATATCGCTTGATAAAACCCGCCGCCAAATAGACTATTACAAAAAGATTAAGGCTGAGTTAGATACTCGTGTGGCTAACGGGGAGAAGAATCTAAGAATTAAATACAAACAAGGTATACCGACTATTGTGCAGTTAAACTAGTGGAGCCCAACAGAGATCTTGTCATTTACTATCAAAATGTGCGAGGGTTACGGACCAAGTGTGATGTGTTTTACGGTAACGTATGTACTTTCGACTTTGATGTTGTGTGTGTTACTGAGAGCTGGCTGTCGTCAGATGTATCTAATTGCGAACTCTTTCCACCTACGTGTTATGTACTTAGGGAAGACCGTAAATTTGAATTAATTAATAGAAGTCGTGGTGGTGGTGTTATTTTAGCCTTTAAGTCCACCTTACCTTACAATCAGGTAGATTTTACACATGTTAGGGACGCGACTTCACTTGTTGATATTGTCGGAGCTGTATTTAGTTTGTGCCATCATAAGTTTGCTGTTTATGTGGTTTATGTGCCACCAGATATTTCGCTTCTCGATTTTGAGAATTTTCTGAGTAGTTTAGACACAATAAATATAAGTTCTACAAAAACTATCATTCTCGGCGACTTTAACATTACCCACTACAACAGACCTGACATAAATGATGGTAAAAGTAGAATAATGAATGAATTCTTACATTTTATTGATTTGTCACAACTTAATTCAGTAGCAAATGCTAGAGGTAGAATATTAGATTTAGTTGTTACCAATGTTCACACTGTTGCTATTGATAGAGAGATGTTTCCTCTGGTGGCCGAGGACAACGATCATCCTGCTCTAGCGCTGTGCCTATCAATTCCATCGTCACGATATAGCAATATGTGTGGTAATAAAGACAAAAGAGTGTATAATTTTAAGCGAGCAGACTTTGTTAACTTGTATGATTCTTTATTAACTACAGATTGGAATTTTATTTACAATTATACTAGTATAGATGACGCTTGCTCTGCATTTTATGCTGAAATCTATAAAAATTTAGATATGTTTGTCCCCGTAAAAACCAGTGCGCATACTAATTATCCACAGTGGTTCACGCGTGATCACATTAATAACATCAAACTCAAAAATCATTATCGATTGATGTATAAAAGAACAGGTTGCTTAAGTGATTTAAATGCTTTCAAAGATATGAGAAGGATGCTGAAAACAGATTCTAGGCGGTTATATAAGAATTTTATTCAGAGCGCTGAATTCTCCATTTCAACCGATCCTAGACATTTTTGGCAGTTTGTGCGATCTCGGAGGGATGGGGGAGGTATTCCTAGAACTATGAAGGACGACTACGGCAATACGTATAACGACCCACCTTCCATAGTGGGCGCTTTGCGGGAGTTTTTCCAATCGGTGTACCTTCCTTCATTTGCTCCGACGCCTGTTGCTCCAATTGCTTCGTGCGCTACTATGGTTGACCTAGGTTCTGTAACTGAGATGGATGTGGTGTGTGCTATGAAATCCTTAAAGAATAATTGCACGGCCGGTAGTGATGACATTCCGGCCTTTTTTGTTAGGGATTGTGCAAATATATTTGCTTCTCCTCTTTGCTACTTGTTCAGTCTTGCTCTCAAGACATCCACCTTCCCGTCTGTGTGGAAGATTGCCAAATTGGTGCCTGTTTTTAAAAATGGTGAGAAGTGTGTTATTTCCAACTATCGTCCCATATCGTTATTAAATAATTTTGCTAAAGTTTTTGAGAAATGTTTGTACAAATATATTTATGCTCAAGTTAGACCCTGGATTTCAAATGACCAACACGGTTTCGTTGCTCAACGATCTACGGTAACTAATCTTGTTACAATTACACAATACCTATCAGATAGTATTGATGCTGGTGGACAGGTAGATGTTGTGTATACTGACCTGACAAAAGCTTTTGATCGAATCGACCACACCGTGCTTATTAATAAATTGGACAATATTGGATTTTCGTCTTCTCTTTTGTCTTTATTCCAATCGTATCTTCTTGATAGAAAGCAATTTGTGACATACATGGGATTTCAGTCTGATTGCTTCTCGCCGAGCTCTGGAGTTCCTCAGGGGAGTAACTTGGGTCCACTTCTGTTCCTCATATATATAAATGATTTGTGCTATCAACTGAACTGTCCAAAGTTGTTATACGCAGATGACTTGAAGTTGTACTCAACAATTAATAATTCTCAGGATTGCAATCATTTGCAAAGCCAACTCGATATATTCCACACGTGGTGTGTCAACAACAAACTAACAGTTAATGTAAACAAATGCAAAATTGTCACCTACACCCGTTAGACGACTCCAATTATATATACCTACCACTTGGCTGGATCTTCTTTACCTAGAGAGACCTCTATGAGAGACTTGGGCGTCGTCTTTGACTCAAGACTGACCTTTATGGAGCACATATCCAGTATTTGTACATCAGCGTTGAGTATGTTAGGATTCATTATACGTGTTACACGACCATTTGCTTCTATAACAGCTATTCTTCCTCTTTATTTCGCTTTTGTTCGGTCTCGACTGGAGTATGCGTCCGTGGTCTGGTCACCTATGTACATCTATCAGATACATCTTCTAGAGCAGATTCAGAGAAAGTGTTTGAAGTTCTTGTACTTTAAAAAATTTAATACTTACCCGATACAAGGATTTAGCCACAGTGCTCTGCTAGACGCATTTAATATTGATTCATTAGAACTACGTCGAAAACAGGCTGAGTGTAAATTCCTATTTACTTTACTTCATAATGGTCTTGATGTACCTGAGTTGTTGAGTAAAATCAACTTCATTGTACCACGTCCAGGATCTAGGCAAACAAATACGTTTTACTGTTACGCACCTAGAACAAACATCGCCATCAGGTCCCCAATACACAGATTGTGTAGCAATTTCAACTCTATGGAGTTCGCCGAGTTGGATATACATACCTGCACTTTACCGTCCCTTTTGACGGTATGTAGACCGCGGGTGCGTTACACTTAGTTGAATACTTTTTCCGTTCTCTCTTTTTCCTAACCACTGGTAAACTACTTTTTTTTAATTTAAATTAAAGCAACTAGTTACTAAGTTTTCTAATTTGACATACTTTAATTTTAAGTTATTTATATTTGCATGTGTACATTATTTAACATTGCCTTGTAATTGGATATTTGTGTCTGTTGGGCATTAAATATTATTATTATTATTATTATTATTATTATTATTATTATTATTATTATTATTATTATTATTATTATTATTATTATTAAATTCTTTAACTTTTAATATAAAATGACAATTGTTGTTGTAGGTGTCTTGAGAGACAAAATACCTGATTGATCAACACGCGGAAACTCCATCACATATTGGAAAATGTGAAAAACTAAAGCGATCGGCATGTGTACAGCAATCTATATGTCAATGTGTAGCATCAACTTCACGAAACTTAGAACAAGAAGAATATAATCCGGATCTGTGTAATGCATTAATTTCGTCTAACATACCATCAGCAAGGTTAAACAAAGTTAATTCGAAATAATTTCTGCAAAAAATTATGTCACATCTTGTTTCCAGCAAACAATGGCACAACTTCAACAATTGATAGGGAATAATATTTATATCATGATAGATGAAAGTACGGATAAGTGTGACCGTTATATTGTCCACTTGTTAATAGGAATTTTTGATGAAGATGTAGGTAAATCATATTTAATTTATTGTAAAAAACTTCGATAAACAAATAATGTGACAATTGCCCAATTCGCTCAAGAAGGTTTATCAAATTTCCTTTTACCTGGAAGTATATCTTATGAAAAATTTTACTAATGTTGTCCGACGCTGCACCATACATGATAAAAGCAAAATTTAAAAATTTATTATAGTAACATTATTCATAGCAGTTGTTTAGCTGATGAGTTGAATCGTGTAGCTTAAGACATTAGAAATCAATTTCCTTTGATTAATGATTTAATTAGCAATGTCAAAAAAGTATTATTAAAAGCACCTTTACGAATCCAATTTTATAAGAAGCGACTTCCCGGTGTTAAGTTGCCTCCTGAACCAATTATTACGAGATGGGGTACATGGCTAGAGGCTGCAATTTTTTACGACGTTAACTTTGAAGGATTAAAAAATATAATTCTTGAATCACTACTGACTGCATTACTCTAGAAAACTGTAAAACGATAGTAAAATCAACAGAATTGCTACAAAGCCATTTGTATATTAAGTCAAATTATAGTTTTGTTTCAAGTTCCATTCGTAAACTAGAAACGCAAAGGATGTCGCTCTCGTAATCAGTCCAAATAGTAGACGAATTTGATATGCTATGTAAGAAGATTAAGGGTACAATAGGTAATTCTATAGACGATAAATTTAAAAAAGTGATAAATAAAAATACGGGATATTTGAAATTGAAGAGAGTTAAGAAAATTTTGGAAGGTGAAACAGTAAACGATTTTAACGATGTTAATTTTAGTGTAGAATGTATTGTAAAGTTAAAAGATGCACCAATTACCTTAGTGGATGTTGAAAGAAGCTTTTCTATTTCGAAACATATGTATTTTGATAGAAGACAAAACTTTCTTTTACACAATTTAAAAAAAAATTAACTATAAAAAATTGGTTTAGAAATATGTAATAAAAAAATATTGTACAATAAAGTTAATGTTTAAATTACTGCTCTTATTTATTTTATGTAAAAATTTTGCATATTGTCCCAATTTTTTGGAATATATGCCCTAGGTTTATGCATATTTTCTCAAAAATCGATGCATATATATGCGCATATATTCCAGTTTTTCTTCGCATATAATCCGGTCTCTATTCATAACTATTGGATTTTTCCAGTTTATTGTAGTTTCTGAAGTTTAGCACTTATAAAGACGCTTGTTCTCAAATTTCTTGCGAAGAATAATTCTTAAATACAAGGCGGTATTTGGTCTAAGTCAGGTATGGGCAACCTTTGACATGTTGTGGGCCAAACTTTAGCGTGTAAATTCGTTCGCAGGCCGCGCTTAGAGGTCATGCATGTTAAAGTAGTGTTTTAAAATAGTGTTCATAATTTTTAGTGATAGATATCAGACATGAAATAATATGACAATGTTACTATAATGCAATTTATTAAAATAAGAAAATGAAATTGAAAAATAGGTCCAACGTTATAATTAAATCATGAATTGGTTTTTTAATTGGGTTTTTCAAAATGTCTCGCGGGCCGGTTGTTGCCCATATATGTTCTAAGTAACCGACCAAATTCATGCTTCAAACTCGCGTGAGCAATAGATAAATTGGATTTATATTGAGAATGTTGTACAGCATTAAGTAAACGTAGTATTTAAGCGGTTCCAAAAATTTGTGAATACTGTTAAGGCACACGGCTACATACACCAAGCTAACAGGGAAGATCCGTGGCATGATCACGTTAATAATTTATTATATCCCAGTTCATGTTTACCTTTCGACAAGCAAACTTAACAAACTGTAGCGAAATGCGTGATAACACACATGAACATATACATATATTTTAAATATAATTAAGATTTTATCATTTCTACTTTAGCTGATACACACATTTGTAAAAAAATATAATTTCTGATTAGATAAGAATGTCATTTCAAATTTAAAATAGGATTTATTTTTAGTAACAATAATCCGATTTAATATTTAATTGACATTATTGTTTCCAATAGCGATAATTCTATTCGTCATGGAATCTGTTAAATTTTATAAATTTTCTACTGAAATGTCTTGAACCTATAATTTTTGAACTGACTTTATTGCTTGTTGCTTTGTTTTTGGATTGTTTGTGGAAAATACTTTCGAAACATTGTACTAGCGGTTCTCGATGGAGTATAAATTCAGACTGTACCATGGCAAAACAAGAGAGTATTGGTGTAATACTTCTTTCTTCAAAATGGGCTGCTACCTATAATAAAAAGTTGAGCGTTATTGTCATGAAACACATTAATTACAAACACTTACTGAATACCTCACAGGTTTTTTAAGACAATCAATCAAAATACCAGACATGGTAATGCTGCTAAATATAGCTACTTATGGTATTGGTGGATATAATTGACGAGAAAGACAATGTGAGGAAACAAAGAACGCTAACACACGAACATGTTTCTGCCTACCCGGCGTCATCGGCGTGGTTTCTAGCGACTTTTTGCTCAAGACATAGCAATACCCTCTCGGGTACTGTCACCATATCTAACCTTGCAGTATAAGTGAGTATTCTTGCCGCTAACTAGCGGCAAAAGGATAAACCGCTCGTCTGCCGGGCTGAAACACGGCGAAATCAAGCTGGTACAGTTTCTCAAGCCTCCGCCTGTATGTAGCAGCATTATCGTGTCTAGATAATTTTTTGTTTAAATATAGAAAGGAAATATTAATTGGAATAAGAAAACAGTGCATTTAGATAAGATTTACAATGTTAAGTCTTTAATACTGGAATAGTACTCATACACACGTGTTGTATTTTAGATTTCCTTGACTGCGACTCCGAAAGTGCATTCGCAATTCCAAATTATTGCAAATATAGTGTCTGGAACATTTTCAAATAGCTGCGAAGATTTGTAGAAATTCTACTTATTAGCGGAAATGACAAGTTTCTCTCTCTGGACTCTCGTCGACATTAGTCATATTGACGCTGAGGTTGTTCCAACTAAATTTGTTTGTCTAGTCAATAGGCTACACAGCAAACACTCTTGGTGGAATGAAATTATTTACAAATAAGGACTGCCAGGCGTGCCATCAGTACGAGAATTTTGAAAACAGTTTGTGCTGTTGTTTCAGGATGATACACGTTTTTTTTTATAATTTGATAAAAAACGTGTGAGTGCAGTACGTTACGCATCTTTAGCAATAATTTGGAAGAAATTATATTTAATCACAAATGTATTTAAAAAAAATGATATATTCGGATAACGATGGTGAAGTTTACGTCTCCACTGTATACGTTGTTTAAGAGGCTCCTGTTGTTATAATTTAAATTATAAATGAAAAGTCTGTAATCAGTAACTAAAGTAAATGTATGTAATATCCAATACCAGAAAGAACGCTGTATGGATTAAATATTTAAAATAATAAATCGAAGATTAAAGAGAGGGAGCCTTAACGGTACTTTGCCTAAAACAACAATAAAATAAAATAAGGGTGCGCAGCAAACAATAGCGAGAAGAACAAATAAAGAAATAAGAAAATTTAGAAAGAAGGCATTGGTTTCTAAACTATGAACATCAATCACATCTACCCTATCAGAGAAAACATCATTAAACTCAGAAGGCTGGACATGACTGTCAGGTACGCGTTCTTGTCATTTAATTTTAGTTTCAGGTTTTACAAAGTTATTTTTATCTTTTACCGTAGATACTGACTAAGAATTAGATTCGTCGACCAAGAATAAGACAGATTCTGTGTTTATGATAGTAGCTGAGGCTTGACGCTCTTTAAAAGACATACTAGTATTCAATTTTTCTAGACATTTGTCTGTAGATGGACTTTGGTCTCCATTAACGTAGAAAAAGGAAGGGACTACCAGACAAAGGCACGAACTTGTGTCCATTATTTCTGTAATTACTGAATCGTTATAACCTGGTGGGCATCTAGATGTAGTATGTCGTAGTTTTTTTTTATATTAAATGCATCCTATTTCTTCTGATGACACAAATAGCTCACAATACCCATAAACTACATACATTTGATGATGAACATTAAAAATATATGTTACAAACTCATCGAAATACCGGCCCCTATGAATCTAATTGGAGGTGCCACTATGAGTTCTACCAGTTTTATTTTTTTCCAAAATATCATGCTGTAAAGATGAAGAGCCGTCTACAAGAATACTACGTTTAGGTGGAGAAAGACTAGGAACTGGAATAGCGGCATTATTTAAATGTCATGATGGATTCAATGACTTGATCTTAGATATTCTATTATTAGAAACAAGAAATGTAAAAATAATGCTTTTCTGATTAATTAATTCTCCTACGCCAATTACGTAATCATTATGCGGCATTCTACGCGACTGACGACCACCAAAAATACCAGCAACCTTACAGCCGCGCTAAACGCGTCGATGCGTACGGCTTACAATAGGACAACACCCCAAAGTTTAAATTGAATTGAAATAGAAATTATCTTAACAGCAAAGAATTATTCTAACGTTAATTTATAGCGTATCAAATAAAAAATATCTGTCAAATTCACTTATCTACTTCTAAGAATGCGACATAATCCAGCGATCTCGATATTTTATTTGTGCACATAACTCGCAATCGATAAACATACATACGTACATATTTTTTTTATACAGTCATCGTGATAAATCTGCGCAATACATGAACCAAACCTAACTACATAGACGTTTACATATATCAGCATTACCGGCGTTAGTCGACCTATAACTGATAAATAATGTACATATGATCCGTGAAGGATGACATCTTTGCTTGGTATCAAAATTAACCCTATCTTGTGTTAATTTATAGCGTATGGAGTAGAACTTATCTGCCTGATTCACTTATTCACTTCTAAGAATGCGACATAATCTGGCGTTCTCGATCTGTTACTTGTGATAAACAACTCGCATACGTATTCAGAAAAATCATCATCATCATTATAAGAACATGTGATTATGACGTGCCAGATCGCAGTTGACAAACGGAAGTTAGTAAATATGGAGTATCACACAATAGAACAACATAGTTTGATTGCCACCATTCGTAAAATGTGTCCAATATTGGGTCAACAGAATGTTCCTAATTCATCTACTCTTGAAAGAATAATCGAAAAATTGAAAAGTATTGGTTTCCTGAGTGATATGAAACACACGACGCGATCACGTAGAGGTCGCTCAAAACCAAATATCTAGGAGTGTGGCCGAAGGTTCAGAGACATCGATTCGTCATCGTACATAAGAATTGGACATTATAGCCACTCTTCGGCGTATTCTAACTCAAGATTTGCATCTCCACGCCTACAAAATCCAATTGACTCAACAACTTCTGCGAACAGACCATGCACAGCGAAGAGAGTTCACCAATTGAATCCTTGAGTAAACAGAAGTGAATGCCGCTTTTCCGGACAAAATCATTTTCAGTGATGACGCCCATTTTCACCACGAATGCTTCGTTAATCGGCAAAATTGCCGCATTTGAGGTTCAGAAAATCCACGAATGATTGATCAGAAAGCAATGCATCCAAAACGTGTCACTGCCTGGCATGCAATGTGGTTCGAGGGAACAATCGGACCGTACTTCTTTGAAAATGTCGAAGGTAATGCAGTAACGGTAAATGACGAACGTTATTGCACCATGAGTTTTTTTGTACCTCAATTGGAAAATACTGCTCTTGACATATGGTTTCAGGAAGGCGGTGCCACATGTCATACCGCCCGGAACATTGACTATCTTGCACGAGTTTGATCTTGGTCGTGTCATTTCCTGGTTTGGTGACCAGGATTGGCCGCCGCGTTCTTGCGATTTAACACCTTCGTATTTCTGGCTGTGAGGTTATCTGAAGTCATAGGTTTATGGCAACGAAGCCGCGACCATCGAAGCATTGAAGACCGAAGTTAGACGCTCTGTCAATGAAATACCGCCGCATGTATACAATAGTATTATTACAAATGTTGTCGAAAGAGTACGCATGTGCCAGCAAAGCTATGGGGGTCATCTACAAGACATTTTGTTTCATGTATAATGCCCAAATGTATACATATAAATCAGTAAATATTTCAATACTTTACTACGGAAAGTCATGTTCTATTGAACCTTAAAATCTTGTCCTCTTATTAAAACATCCTTTATATCCTTTGTTTGTATTGAAGCTTACATATACGTAAGATCATTAAAGTAACTCCTGACTTAGAAACATTTTTTACGTCAACTTATTTACTGGAAAGATCTAAGAAATTCTTAAAAAAAATGGTAGACCACATATTTTTAATAAAACTCATTCACTAAATTACGTGTATAGATATTTATTTTCATCAAATATCTGTTTCAAGAAAATTTTTAAAAACGACATTGCTTGACTCACTAAATTTGAGTAACAACAAAGTTAACATTTTAAATTGCCATGGACCCCTTACGATATGTCACTTTAAAGCATTTTTGACAGAGAATTTAATACAAAAGAACGTAATTCTTGCATATGTCCAGTTAAGTTCCCTTAAAGTAAATAGATTTTTTCATAAATTAAGAAGATGTGACATTTCTAGTGTTATTTCAATTCCTGTTGGTTGGTACTTTTTAAAAATAGTAAATAAATAATTAAATGATTGCTTTTGGGAAGTGCAGTATAAGAAGTACACGTATAGAATTATACAATTGATTATTGTTTGAGTGCGTTAATCTTGTCAACGCCCAATATCATGATATAAAAGATGTATGATGTGTTCGATATCGTACGCTTATCAGAACGAATATATAGGTTTCGCATCTGGATAGAACAGTCATTTCAACTATTTGCTAGTTATATGACTAATCATCAGTTCGGAAATTGTTATTGTAGTACTAATTGAGTTGCAGATTTCGTCTTGGTGAGTCTACCTGTATTTTACTAATTTTAATATGTCGATATGCAGAGACAACGCATTTCAAGAGCTGTTCGAAATTAAGATATTTACGAGGTTCGCAAATATCTTGTATACCGTTAGAAACATTAAAAAACTTTAGATACATTTTGTACAAAATTACGAGCTTCTAAATTATTTTCAGATGTGCATGTGTCATAAATAGGTGTCGTATTAAATGTCTTTAAATGGCCTACTGACGTTACGAACTCTAGATTTTTATAATTATTTTTCATTTCTTAGCCATTTCTCTATAATGCACGTAATTTATTTGAATACGTTCTAATATGTTATTTTATCTTTCACATATTACATATTCATAATTTTATTTATGCTCATTTACATCTAGTTTATTTATTAAGGCGTCGTCATGATCTATCAAAATACATTTAGTCTTCTGAATATACATTTGGAAATAACGGCTTTTTAGCCACAAGCACGTTCAAGCGATTCAATTATTCTCATTTTTCCTAACTGAACAAGAAACAACCCATAACCAAATTTAAGGTGCGCCATTGTGGAGCGATGAAACCGTGATATATTGGTGTCTGTACACGACACATTATTAGTCGATTAATATGTGCTCCTATTCAGTCATGTAATGTGTATAGTTTTCCTTCCATTGTGTGTTCCATTCTATTTAAAATATATACTTTTTCGAAATGCGTAAATGATCTTGTACATAAAGAACTGGTCTATACAGTACGTCATCAGCGCAGCTTATTTTGGAAATGTTATCAACTACTTCGTTGGGTTTTGGGTTCAATTCCCAGATAACTTTCACCCAGCTGATTGCAGTTTGAACTACACTTTATTTAAACACCTTTATCATTTTAATGATATATAATGCAATTGTATGAAATTGAGCTTCCTTAGAGGACTCCGCATTACGCTTGCGAAATACGTCATGAAAACTGTGCACTTGGAATCAATTACTGGTAAGACAGCTATTACTTAACCAAAGAAAATTGATAATTCATAGACCAAGCGAAACGTTCTACATTCTTTACATAATTGAAAACATATTATACACCGAGTTTTCTTATGTACCAGAAAACAAAGGCGTTTATATATAGAAAACAAAAAACAATAAAACACGTTTTATCTGGACACTGATAATTATCCTTCTTAATAAATATCGTAAAGTAATAAAACGCATAGAGCAACTGAGATTGTTCGCTGTGTCAATAGCATCTTAAGGAAATACGGATAACTTGATTGATATGAATATTAATTAGAAGTACTTACTGTAGATATCGGCAAACGAAAAATTTGTACGCACATTTCGTTTGTCACGTAGGCCGTTACTGTCATGCATGTATAAAATGATTGTTTCTACAAATATATATTTTAACATGGCGTCCCAGGATAGTCCGGGTGCTGTATAATAGTGAGCTGCGTCCAAGCCATAGTTCTTCAGGCAATTCTGTCGAAAATTTTCAAAAATTTCGGCCAACAGCAACACGTCGGTCTTCATATAGAGGTCCGAGTACTCTCCCAAATTGCGACATTGGAACTCGCGCCAAACCTTCTGGGCGTATTTGTAATCTTCCTCGCAAATGTCAGTATTTGTGAGATCGTTGTGGAAGGCTTCAATTGGTGGCAAGTGTAGTTCGTCTAATTTTTCAAATTATCTACGTATCCGTATGGAAACACACCTTTTCTTTTAAGGAGCCCGATGTCTCTATTGAAGTTGCTCACCAATACAGGATGTTCCTCTAAGTATGACGCCAACTTATCAATGGATGATGCCATGAACCGAAACGAGTCGATAAACTTAAATTTTATTTCATTATCTTCGGTGGTGTGAGTCATGGCTATATACCGCTCTGTATTATTAGGAATGACGCGTAACTTGCCAGATTTCGCCAATTCTTCCACTAACAAGTGACCGTCATAGCCCGAGAGGTTATGGAACACCACGGGGATGGTCTTAGTGTCTAGATACTCTAGGTTACATTGAGAGTGAGCTGCACCTCTATAAATATAGTATTAGTAATTTGTTTAAATTCTTAAATTAGAAACTTACCTGTATTTACCGGTGAAATGACAATGGTCTCTTACTCTTTCTGCACCTAGGGGTTTCTCGCAGATGTGACACGTTGGGCTTGTTGCGTATTGTCTGTATTGGGCGGGAGTTAATTTGTCCATGGGAATAGGGCACTTATACGCGGTTTCAACGTCCTCTGCAAGACTTTGCAATTCGCACACCAACCACACGGCGCAATCCTTACCTCTATAGCTTCGGTAAAAACTAAGAGTCATCGTAACTACACTTAAAGTAATATCCTACACTATAGGGTATATGTTGGTGAGTCTTCTTAGGATCGCGGGTGGGCTGCACTAAACATTCAAAGTCGGCGTACACAATGAAGGGGGCAATCATTTTATTCTTATAGTTTTTAAATTTTATTATTTTGTCCTCGGGGAACGACACCTTAGACGTATTTGCCTTATCGCACTCGTTAGAATGCACACGCAATCGCGCTTCGGAATGAAAATAATGGAGGCAACGGTCGCAAAAGAACTTCTTGTGATCATGGATATCAAGTTGTCTTGAAACGAGACGGCTTAAGTCTTTAATCCAAACATAGTGATACTTTTGTGGATCTGTTTTATTCTGAATAAGGAGAAGGTTAACATGCCGGTTTTTCTTCTCCTTCGTGAGGCGATTGGGAACGACACGCAAGTTCTTTTCCAGGAAGTACACGTTAACGGAGATGTTATTATTTTTTTCAAATTTAGAAATAGCATTGCGTTGTATAGGGAAGGTTATTTCCGCCAAATTCAGCACGTCTTCGAAGTGAGGATAGCTAGAAGTACGGTCTGGGTGTGCTCCATGTTCGGCTGGATACAGCGCGGATACCACGGCCCATGCAAAACATGCGTCATCAGTGTTTCGCACGTTGATGCAAGCCTTTTTACGTATTATCACCGGTGGTAGAGGAAGATATGATCCAACACGCTGCGGATTATATCGCTTGACGTTAATCATCAAATCTACGATGGTCGACAACGCCCAGCCGCTATCCCGTTCCTGCAACAGCAATTATGAATACCCTTTCTTAATAACAGATTTACGATAACTTACTTGAAATTCCTCCAGTTCCCTTAAGATTATGCCAGCCACGTGTTCGTTGTACCAGACTCCTAAATCGGTGTCTCTACTGATGGTACGGTTCTTCGTATTAATATATTTAAAATCCTCCTCGCCGTCCGACTTGGTGAACCTCCCACAAAAAGCGGTATTTACTTTTAAAAACGCGGTTTTCCGGAGTTCGTTCTTCAAACGACGAACAAGCATCGATTTAGCGTCTTCCAAAAAGATTCTAGGGTCGACGTGACGCAAATTTGTGATGCAGCCGGTGCGGATCCTGCTTTGAAACGCGGACTGGATATCATGCCACCTAATACGATCGCTCTGGCATTCTTTAACTCCAGCTCCTCGTATCTGTAGTCCCTTTAGGAACGTACGATATCCCAACATTTTTCCCAAAGCCGTTTGCAGTTTGGTCTATAAACGTAAAAACATTGTGGTGTATGAATTAGAATTAAAAAATATATATCTTACCTTTTCACCGATATCATTAGCGTTCTTCAACGCATCATTCAGAAGTCTCAAATTCTGACTACATATCTTGGTAAACTTCTCTATATTTTTCGTGTCACCAAGCCGAATAATCTTGGTAGCTTTGTACATATTGGCCACCATGCAATTTATCAAATTAGTGGATGTCATTTTAACTAGAAGAAAAACAATATTCTAAATTAAGGTAATAATAGTAAATCAATATTGACTTAAAATGTATGTTACAAAAGTACTTACATGAATGACTAAAAACTTTTCAACCACAAAGAATAGTTTTCGAAACAAAAACACTTTTCCATTCATAGAATGAATGACAATAAGGGACGGACATTGCCCTTTCTGAATGTAAAATTCTCAAATGACAATGCAATTAGGGAAAATCAGTTTCGGGAAAGTTCTAGAGGGTTTCTGGAAATGTTCGGGAATTAGTCCGAATGTGAAATTCTAGAAAGTTTCTGGAAATCCTTAGAAGTTTCTCGAAATCCTTAGAAGTTTCTCGAAATTTGTTTGTCTATAATATCTTGCATATTTATTTTTCACAATTTGTTATCTGAGAATACAATATTAGTTTTTAAATTTCGTAGTTGTGTCCTAAAATAACGTGGTCTTCCATAGCACCTTCATAAAATTCCATATCCGAACGATCGTAATTAACTCCTTGAGTATTCGGTCTAGGAACCTTTCCATTTAAATTTAATACACGTAAAGCATCGATGTCAAATACATAATATCTTTCACGATAGTCAGCAGCGTCAGGGTCACAAAATGTTGTTCTGCTTTTCTTTGTTAAAATGCGGATTATATTGTATTAAGACACCCACAAGCTCATCGATGTCGAGATATCTCCGGTTTTGGTAAGCGAATGCAGCCATTAATTCACAATCCCTTTGTCCTAATTCGGATAACCAAATAAACCGATGTATTGCATTTGGAAACTTATTACCAAGTTGTAATATAAAATAGAGGCAAAACAGATGAACTGCTTTGAATGAACTAAAGAAATATGTCTAAACATGTTGGTACATGTGTTTAGGGGAAGCAATTCTTGGAATCAGTAAATTAGAAAGAGAAATTTTTAAATGACGTCAATGCATTTCTGGGAAGTTCTACAAAGTTTCTGGAAAGTGCTGGAAAGTTCTAGAAATTTTCTGGAAACCGTAATATGGAAAAGTAGTTGCTGGAACGTTCTAGAAAGCTTCTGGAAGCCGATTAGGGAAAATCAGTTTCTGGAAAGTGCTGGAAAGTTCTAGAGAGTTTCTCGAAACCGTAATAGGGAAAAGTAGTTGGTGGAAAGTTCTAGAAAGCTTCTGCAAGGCGATTAGGAAAAATCAATTTCTGGAAAGCTCTAGAAAATTCCTGGAAAGGATTTGGAAAGTTTCTCGAACGTTTCTGGAAACCGCGAATTAAGCCGCGAATTAAACCGTGAATTAAACCTCAAATAATTACCAGCAAGCCCCTCTCGCCCCCCAAGCAAAAGCTCTCCACATTGCCGTGCCACCGGGTGCCCCCAGGAGGTCGCGAAAAATTCCCAGCAAGCTCCCCTCACCCCCCAAACAAAAGCTTTCCACATTGCCGTGCCACCGGGTGCCCCCGTCGATGTCACCCCCACTCCCCAGGAGGTCGCGAATGTCATCCCCGTGGAGGCCGCGCGCGGACCTGGGGGACGTGTGACCTTGAAGTGGCCCAGAACCGGCATAGTTTACCTACTCATATCCAGTTATAAATTCCATTCAATAAGTAGACTTTTGATCAATTAGGAAAATGTGACGTTTCTAGTATTATGTCAGTTCGTGTTGGTTGGAACTGGGCAAAAGTAGTAAATAAATAATTAGATGATTACCTTTAGGACGTGCAGTATAAGAAGGACACATAAAGATTATGCGAGTGATTATTGTTTGAGTGTGATAATCTTATCAACGCCAAATATCATGCTGTAAAAGATGACTGATTGGTTCGATATTATATGCTTATCACAATGGATATATAAGTTTCTGCACCTGACCAGCATAGTCATTTCAACTGTTTGCTAGTTATATAAGTAATCGTCAGTTAGAAAATTGCTATTGTAGTACCAGTTAAGTTGCAGATTTCGTCTTGGTAAGTCTATCTCTATTTTACTAATTTTAGAATGTCGATATGCAGAGATAACGTATTTCAAGAGTTCTTTACAATTAAAGCACTTATGAGGTCCGCAAACGTTTTGTATACCGTTAGAAACAGCAAAAACTTTAGATACATTTTATGCAAGATTACGAGCTTCTAAATTATTTTCAGATGTGCATATTTCAACAACAGGTGCTGTATTAAATGTTTCTATAAATGGACTACCTACGTCACGAATTCTAGATTTTTGTAATTTTCATTTCTAAGCCATTTCTCTATAATGCACGTAATTAAATAACTCACGGTTAAATTCACTGAAGTAACAAATAAACACAGTTCCGAATGGCGTAGCATGTAATAAACTATATTCCTTGGGTAAACATTTTCTCGCAGGGGAATTTTATACATTTACATGTCAACCCGATAGAAACCTTACATTCCTTTCACAAACATAAAACGAATATTTACAATTTGACATAATATTCGTAGTGTTAAGTTAAAATAGGTAGACGTAAAAGTTTCTCTCCAAGTCTGGAAATGTTCTTCAAATTGTTGGTAGTCGAAATTTTCAACGACCAGTTCTGGAAAACTTTTTCAAAGTTGATGTGTTCCTTTTTTTTGTGGTATCTACGGTAACTACGACACACGATTATAAAATGAATATTTTATACTAACATCAAATATAAGTATTCCTATCAACTAGCGTTTCCATTACAATATCACAGATCTTTGCATTGCGACATAATAGGGAAACAGTGCTTGTTGAAAGAGATGCTTTGGGTTGAACCAAATTCTTCAAAAATGAATTTATACAAACAATCTGATTGCTACATCGAAACAATATCTGATATACGTACAACTGCAACTTTTAAGCCATAAGCGCATTCAGGTGATTATTCTCATATTTCCTAATTGAAGAAGAAATAACCCATAACCAAATTTAAGGCGCGCTATTGCGGAGCCATGAAACCGTGATCTATTGGTGTTTGTATACGACACATTATTAGTCGATTAATATGTGCTCCTATTCAGTCATGTAGTGTGTATAGTTTTCCTTCCATTGTGTGTTCCATTCTATTTAAAATATATACTTTTTCGAAATGCGTAAAAGATCTTGTACATAAAGAACTGGTCTATACAGTCATCAGCGCAGCTTATTTTGGAAATGTTATCAACCTCTTCGTTGGGTTTTGGCTTCAATTCCCAGATGACTTTTGATCCAGCAGATTGCAGTTTGAGCTGAACTTGATTTAAACACCTTTAACATTTTAATGATATCTGATACAGTTGTATGAAATTTAGCTTCCTTACAGGACCCGCATTACGCTTGCGGAATACGTCATGAAAACTGTGCACTTGACGTCTATATGTGAGCTGCACTGTAATACAGCAATTGCTCAACTAAAGAAAATTGATAATTCACAGAACAAGCGAAACGTTCTACATTCTTTTGCACAATTTACAACATATTATACACCGAGTTTTCTTATGTACCAGAAAACAAAGGCGTTTTTATATAGAAAACACATTTTATCTGTTACTGATAATTATCATTCTAAATAAATATCTTAAAGCAATAAAGCGAACGGAGCAATTGAAATTATTCACTGTTTTAATAGCATCTCCAAGAAATACGGATTACTTGATTGATATGAAGATCAATTAGAAGTACTTACTGTAGATATCGGCAAACGAAAAATATGTACGCTCATTTCGTTTGTCACGTAGGCCGTTACTGTAATGCATGTATAAAATGATTGTTTCTACAAATATATCAGAAGCGTTGTTTTATGCAATATAAATCTATAGTTTGTCTATGTTGTTATTTTATGCAAAATAAAATTAATGGGAAATAATTTGAAAAAGCAGGTACCAAATAAAATTTTTTAAATAAATTTATAAACTAACGTAGCGTCGAAGTAAGAGAATTGCAATGATCGATTTTTATTCTTATTTCTACATTTTTATGTATAATATCTGAATACACACGGTCATTCGTTCAAACATAATTACGTCAGTAGTTATTCTTTTGTAATTATAAACCCTAAATTTTATGAAAAATGTGCCTGTCATGCTTTTCCCAGCCGCTTCCGACGATAATAATTTCCTTATGTACTTACATATATAACGTCTTGTCCGCAGTTGAAACAAACTAATGAATAGAATATCATGAAATGTTAACAGCTGTCTTTTGAAGGTTAGTACTAACTGAGAGAAAGGTGACTGCAATAAAACTACCGTCATCTATGTGTTAGGCCTAGGACTTTTCAGCCCATGTGTTATAACGGCTTGTACGCAGTTGTGAAAATATAACCTATTGTTTTTAAATTTGAACAACATATATATGTATATATAACCTGAATGTATGTATTTGTAGAGGTTTTCTGCATATTTTCCATATTTTACACTTTTAGGTTATTTATATTTTATTACCCACCTAATGAAAAGAAAGACAATTTCACCTGTAAATTTCTAACGCCTCCTATACACAACGTCGTCACAAATTCTTGGATCATTATGAACATCTTGATTCTTATTACAAGTAGACAGTACTTTTATATCCGGCAATGTTGTATAGTGTAGCGCACACAAATAACCAAACAAAAGAGTTTGATAACTTTCAAGACGATGTCGAATTACGACTTTAGCCGAGATCCTCTACAACCTTGAGAAACGCAGAAAATTGCACATTTATTTCTCCGGTAGTAACCCATAACGAAATCAACCAAATACATGTAAAATCAAAGAAATAGGCATCTATTAAAATATATATATATATATATATATATATATATATATATATATATATATATATATATGAAACGTTTTGTACGGAAGGAGTTTCAATAATAACGGTCAGTTTATTCCAACATTTTTAAAAATTGTAAAATGCACAAGCTAAGATGGAAATCACTAAATTTCATGTAATTCAACGGACTGTTAGAGTAATCAAAAGTCTTTATTTGATTTATTTCATCTTTTGGTAACTTTAATACAGGCAATATCACAAAGAAACTTGTCGTATCCTCCGCTGTTCAACATTTACCTAGACGACTTCTTTAGTGTACTTAACAATACGAATTATCTATTTGTTAACTAACCACAAATTGAAAACGAAATCACTGAAAAGACGTTTTTCGTAACGAAAAGTAAATGATAGGTACCGTCTACAAGTAACGTTCAATTAGCATACGAAGGTCCCGCAAATTGCTGCGAAAAGTAAATTCCTATGCAACGTTGTGGAATCGTTTTAAATCAACGCAAAAGTAACGTTACTTTTGAATCACCTTTTAAGTTTTCTACAAACACTAGATACCGTGCGTATCATTGCAGAAAATATGCCGAAAGCAATTATTATCTTGAAATATAACAATTTTAGAAGCTCCGTTGGTTTATTAATGGTATTTGAATTTCCTTGTTACTACCAACGTTATTCTCAATATAATTAGTTTTCTTGTGAAATTTCTAATTAATTAAACTCGTAATAGCAATGAAATTCAATTACCAAGACAATATAAATTTGGTTGTCGCCAGCATCACGATAAAACGATGTAACTTTGATTTTCAACACATAAAATTCTTAAACTTTGATCTCATCTGTGAGGTGGAAGCAAATTTAAATGGTTTTGAAAAAGCATTCAATAGTTCCTTTTGAAATTTTTGCATTTTTGCCCGCTTTCGCCGTGTAATCAAAAAGATAACAATTTAATTAAAAAAGGGTCACTTAAGCTGTGTGCACTGTGAAGGCGCGCACTTCTTTATCGCAATAACATATATGTATATTGTTTTAGCAAAGAAGAAATTGTTTATGTTTAATTCTTTCAAAATTATTCAATTCAAATGAGAAGCATGCTACGTTTATGCGTACATTATTGAACTATTGATTATTCCTAGAAATGTTGTTACCTAAGGAGAGCACACAATCGTCTAAATTTTCATAAGTGGAAAGGATAGTCATAATTAATCATTACGTCAAGGGTGTTTGTTGTACAGTTTAACGTTTAGGCTAGCATATCTAGTACACCATAGATATGCTATCGCCTCACCAACAGAGCAACGTTAAAGTGACTTATTGAAAATTTCCTTATCGAAAACAAACCGTTATTATCTCCAAAAATAGTATAAAAGTATATTCGAAGATCAAAGAGTGTAGTTTTCCATATTTCGAACAACCATTTTGAGAATTGATCGATATCCTTCCGAAGATTCAGGCATGGGTAGCTAAAAACCAGTGCGATGTGTAAGTGTCATTACATGCAAAAGCTGAACAGGAACTAGGTTATCGTTAGAAGTGCCCATGACGCACTTACTTCCAGTCGTAGAACTTTTTGCGCCGGAGCATTCCTAAATGTACAATTTAACGAAATTTTTTGTCGTCTTTTCGACATTTATCACAATAAACGTCACGCCTGTTTGACATTTTTCGCGATAAACGTCACTGTCAACCTTCAAAGCCATTGACATCTTTAAGCGTTACTGTCATATTTGAACGTCACGGCTAACATAAAAAATTACTATCTTTTATGCTGCCATTGGTAGGGAAGGCGGTTGACACTTACGCGTTTTTAGTGGGCGTTGCTTGTTTATAGCGCGATAATTGTTTTTATGATTTATAAAAATATTTTCGCGTCTTTTGCTGTCAAATATCGCTAGTTTCTTATTCTCATTTCTTGATTTATGTAATGTAGATTTAATGTTATTCTATATTTCGTTTTGTTTTTTAACTCTCCAAGTAACTGGCGGTATTTTAATTTTTATTGTTAGTTTTGATAATATCAACAAATTGGTAAGTTGTATGAAATATCTTCGTTTTCAAACCGCAAGCAATATTTTCTTAGCGATGGATTTCTTCCATTTATGTTGAATCTAACAATTTACAAGGAGCCACATATCCTGGTGACAGAGGAAATTCCAAAAGTGGGGCTGGTTCCAAAGGAAGGAGAGTATAAGTGCCCATTCTGCTAATGCAATTTTGTACTTTCGAAAAGTTCGACAAGGTAAACGTCTCATCATTTTCTGAAATTTTACATTTTTAAATATTGATGGGTACATTTGGATTTGTACAACCAAGGTGTCGTTACGAAAGCAAAAAGCGAAGATGTGTTTGAAGCAAATTAACGTTCGCACGGGCACGTTGCAAGCTGGAGGTCTGGCGAATACTTAGATTTGTCAACTTATGGGTGCACTAAGTTTAATTAAGCGCAATAGAAATCCTAGTCAGAATGTCCCATCCAACTGTTGTCGATTGGACCTCATTCTGCCGGGAGGTGGTTTTAATATCATCAAACTCATGCCGTTGGAAGACAGTGGGTGTTCGGTGGGTACGACGCAGGCACCGGTAGAATGCTTGTGGTGCCCGTTCAGGATTGGAATGTAGACACACTACTGCCAATTCTAAAATAATTGATCCAGAAGCAAATACTGGAGCTCTCCATTGACGCCTTCAATCTCGTCGGGGAGCTGCATCATGGAAGCTGAATTGGAGCAACCTTCGGAAACAGTCCCCGAACAGGAGGGTGAAACCGGGAAAGGGGTGAAGGTTGACCCTTCTCCCGAGAGGGGATATTTTTGAAATTATTTTTGTAAGCATATTAAGTCTTATTTATATCTTTGTTAACAGTGCTTGCGTTTTCAGTGAACTTGGTTTATTTTTTTTTTGCGTTCTGGATTCGAGAAAAGAACGTGTATGTTTTGTCTATTCACGTTTTAATTATTGTTGAGAAGACCTTTATAAGAGTATATCTGAGGTTATCACATTGAGAAACTCAATTTTGGAGGTGAGCGAATTTTTAAATTCTTCTTAAATATGACAGTGACGTTTATCGAGAAATATTACGAAACGATGACAGACGCTTATGGTGCAAAATGTTGAATAGAAGGTTGACGTTTAAAGATGCAAGTAACGTATGAAAATGACGGTGACTTTTATTATGAAAAATTTCGCAAAGATGACAGTAACTTTTAATATTTATCGTTAAATCGCACATTTGGAAATGCCCTCGCGCAAAGGGTTTTACGCCTTAACGATTACCGCGCTGAAATCTACAAATTACCAAAGTTTTCAAATTTTTGAAAATAATTATGTATACAAATACACATATGGAATTAAAAATTAATGTGATTGTATAAACAGCTTACATGTCATTTTTACATTAAATTAAACAATTTTTAATCCTCTGGCCAGCTATATTTTTTCTTAACTAAATACAAGTAAATAGAAACAGAGAATTTTGACGAGTTCCGTGTTCAGTTTTTGCATGAAGTGGTATTCACACACACGTTGTTCTTCAACTATCTCCGCGTGTATCTTCGGAAGGACATCGGCAATTTTCAAAATGGTTGTTCGAAATGTGGAAAACAACTACTTGATGTTTGAAAATACTTTTATACTTATTTTGGAGATTAATGGTGGTTTGTTCTTGGCTAGGTAATTTTCAATACGTCACTTTATTTGGTAGAAGATTTTCTTGCCTTAATCGTTTCTAAAAGATTACTTCGCGCGAATAATAATTGATTTCTTTGCAGATTCTACTACAACAACATATCCTTAATACGCAGCGATGGTATCAACTGGTGGCACGGATATTGACAAGGGAAGAAAATATGAATTAAGTGTAATAGCGTTAATTGCATCTTCTCTTTCGCAAAACGAAAGCGTAGAGGACTATCACATCTTTTCCAATGAGAAAAAATACCAACCTTTCGATGATGTAGTGGCAAAAGTGCTCTTTAAAGGATCGGAACAAGAACAAATCTACGCCATTCAAACGAAATGTGGCAGAGACCAATTCAATTTAGATAAATATTTTGAAGGATATAAGAAAATCATAGAACAAGAAGACAAAACAACAATCCAGTTTTGGTATCTTGCCACTAGAAATGTAGAATATTTCCAGAAACAATTTACGCAGAAAGGATTAATATGTGTAGAACGCAGTGTTGTAAACCCTAAAGATATTCTTAATAATACCAAGTCTTATTCACTACAACATTCCGAAGGCAAATATGCACGCTTTTTGGATAACTTCTATTTGTACTTGAATCAGCCTGATACTCAAAAATCCGCGAGAAACTCGAACAAGAATGGCAAGTTAACGTTCCCTCGCACTCGTACATCGAAAAATACTTTACCAACACGGAGGAAGGTTTGAGTAAGGCATCGTTTGAGCACGAATTGTTAAAAATTCGCCTTTCGAATTATATAGTGACACCCACAAAAGCAATCTCATTTCAACACGAAGCTGTTGCGGAATGGAATCGAATAACGTTAGAACGGAATGTCACTATAGTGCGCAACGAATCGAATATAGAAGGCTATTCGTTTGGGTGCATCTTGAAAAATATTTCCGACACAATTGACATCACAAGATGGAACCACTTCGTCACTAATGAAGGTAAAGTTAACGGTCACGCTATGGAGGCTTATAAGGCAGAAACTTTGAGAGATTTAGTAATACAATTGTGGGAGGAGAACAAAATACCCTTCTCTTGAAAACCGACGCTTTAACTCCAGTTTTAAAAGAATTCTCTCGCCTGAAGAAAAGGTTCATTATAATAGACTCGAATCCTACGAATCAATGTCTTGATATTGAAAGTTGCGAACTGAAAGTGTTTAGGCACTTGGGCGATGTAGCAGACGAGGAAATGATGAAGTGCATTAAAGTTTCACTACAATGCAGAAAACCGACTTCCTTGTTCGAAATTATTAAGGATGACGTGAAATTAATGGAATCTATAACTTGTTTAGATTTAATAAACTTAATGAAGCCAAGAAAGGCATATCTAAGGAGAGAATGTTTGGATGACAACAATTATATGCTCTTTATAATAGAAACGGCAAATTCCGAACAATACCGCTACAACGTGCAACGGCCGAATGGAGCTAATATCGTGGTATATTGTAGGCTTGGTGAGAGTCATGAATATCACAATAGGTTTAGAGCGGATCCTCGGTTTAAGAGCTACAAAATCTTTCGTTTAAAGGATGGTGATAAATTAGTTTTGTTGCCAAGGATACCGGATCTTGGTACGATACAGTCTGAAGAAGAATATCGTGATTTAGGAAGTTTCTTTGTTGATGAAAACGACGAAAGTGTATATGTTATGGAAAACGGAGTCATCATACCCATCATTGGGGAAGTGCCGATTCGTGTCCGTCAGAAATACATACCTCGTTATTTAAGAGAGAGTATTAAACCAGACAAGGAAAACCAAGGTAGTTCTAAACAGTCTACTACAAAGTATAGCGAGAAGTTGTTACCGGAAAAAGATGTACTGAAAGAAAGTAACGATAAAATTATTGTTATAACAGGAGAGCCGGGAATGGGTAAAACTGCACTCTTACATTCTTTATTTCAATCTTGTGATTCGAAGTACTACATTCTGTTTAACGACTTGGCCCGCCACCAGGTCGATTTACGCAAGGGTAAACTGAAAACCTTCCAAGACCTCTTACGTGTCTCGCGCGATAATAATTTACCCTACAAGCGCTTTTAGATGGTCTACATGATTACGTCGACCGACTAGTATTAATACTCGATTCGTTCGATGAAGTTGTGGCTACGTGCAAGGACCAGGTAGTAGAACTGGTACGAAGCCTCGAGAAAGTTAGTTTGCAAAAATAATCATCGCTTCAAGATTGACAGCTGCCGATCTGTTAATCGGTAATGTTAAGGCTAAAACGTTCAAAGTAGAAAAGTTTGACCAAAAATCCGACAAACATTGCATAGCTGATTATTGGAATTTCGACATTAGTAATTTCCGTCATATACCGTCAGAATTTCTAACCACCCTCTATATTTAAATATGTTGAAATACATCGCAGAAAACGAAACAAATCTGGAAGTGGTAAACGCTTGGAATCTCTATGAAACAGTAGTCAAGTTAAAAATGGAAGATTACTGTCGACGAATAGAGCCGTATATTCCAGACGACGACGAAGCACATTCTATTCTGTTAAAGCATGAAGAGTTGGCTCTGAAAGTTTTGTTTGGTGTTAACGAAGTGACGAAGAATTTTAACGAGACAAAGTCAAATCGCTCGAATTTTATAAGGCTAGGTTTGATCGTTCGTTACGATAACGAAAATCCAGTTTTCGTCCACCACACTTTCGTAGAATTTTTTGTTGCGAAATGGCTGATTGAAAATGTTGGCAAGAACGATGCAAAATATATCTACGAGTTAATTCTAGAAACCAGGCAAAAATATGTATTAAATATCCACTCCGAAACGTTACCATTACATAAAGCTGTTTTATATCAAGATTTTAACGAAGTATTACGTTTGTGTGAAGAGAATAAGCGTTGCCTATTAGAAATGGATGGTCTAGGACGAAGCGCTCTTCATCTAGCGGTAATTTTTCACCATCGCACATATAGCATCTTAAGTAATCTTATTCGGTGTATGCTTAAGGAAGGGTACGACATATACACGCGCGATAAAATAATGAAGTGGACCTGGATCGATTATTTAGAAAAATACGATCGAATCGAGGGATTACTTGATGGCGAATATTCTCTCATTTTGCAAGCTTATCTGAATTACTGTGCAATACATCCAAAGCCACTAAATTATCTACTTGAACTGGAAACTTTCAGCGGCTGTTACGAGATTGCCATTCGTTACACTTCGATAAGCCTAATTCGTACTCTGCTATCCAGGAAGTATCGCGAAGACAGGACTTTTGTAGAGTTCCGCGATATGTGCTTACATTCACCAACGTGTATATCGCGGGAACACTTGGGTATCAAATTGAAGAAGCAAGAGCTCGACGGTACTCATCTGGTATGCATTTATGGTAACGGAGAATCTGTAAAAACGTGTATCGATAGTGGAGTAGATTTCAATAAAATGGATAAATTTAAGTGTACACCATTACATTACAGCGTCATGGCGACGCAAAGTAAAGAAATCATCGGTTTATTACTCGAGAAGTATGGAATTTCAAATCTTTACGCAGATCGGTATGGATACACTACAATTCTCCATATAAGCGTAGCGACTGACGACGTGAATGTTACAAAGATGCTGTTACAAGGTCTAAATCGTAGAGCACCCGATTCTCCATCTTTAGACGCCATCGATTGCGACCTTCCGGGCTCTCTTCTTGATTTAGCTATCGAACGCGGAAGCAAGAGTGTAACTGAAACACTGTTAGAATATCATTCCGACGTTGGTCTTTTAGCGCGGGCATGTCTAGATCGGCCTTGGAGTACGGCGGTAGAATCTCAACAGATGGAGATTATTGAATTATTATTACGACATGGAGCAAAACCAAACTCTTGACCCGGGACATTGCGACTTAGTGGAACCGCATTCCAACAGTGAGGATAAGCTTTCGTCCGCAATTTGTTTCCTTATTAACGAACCCAGTAATGGAGACGTAATTGATATTTTTATTAACAACGTCGCCAACTATAAAATCGTAAACCTGATTAAACATATTCGCAACACTGGAAATTATAATAAAAAATTAAATAGTTTCAAGATTCTATGGCGATATTATGAAAATCGGTTTCAGCTACTTCGAACTGTGATTGAATTAAATGACTACGACATTTCTCGTTCTTTATTTCGAGAGAGATATTTGTTCGAACGAACTCGATAAGATTAGCGATAGTCTTCTTTGTATTGCAGTACATAGAGGAAATATTTTTATCACTGAGATGCTATTGGATGGAAGATATGCGGCGAATAAGCCAGATCGAGATGGTTTCACACCCCTGATGATCGCGGTTTGTAATGGAAAATATTACTTTGCGGGTATGTTATTAGACAGCGGTGCTGATGTTAATTTCGAAGCAAATGATTCTGGCCTTACAGCTTTGTATATTACCGCGCTGATTGGCGATCGATATTTTGTAAACAAGTTATTAGTGTATGGAGCGAATAAAAATATTAATACGTCTGAAGATGTTTTCAAGTCTTGCGTGAAGCTAGCACAACTTTATGGTGAGCTACATTTTTCCGAATATTGCACATTCGAGAATAGAAATAGGGTTAAAGACATTATTGAAGAAGAAACACGGAAAATAGCAATTCGGGAAGCTAATGATGATACTGATGATTCACTAAATAGTGATTATACCGATAGTACTACAGATAATGATGATATTATCCATACAATTTAAGAATAGGAACAAAATAAAACCATTATTGAAGAGAAAGCAAATCATATGGCAACCATTAAATGAAAGTATACCGATAACGATAATACTCTCCTTAAGATCTGCAAGAGAATTCCTAAATAAAGTAATATTTTGCGTATGTTATGTTATTTTATAAAGACATGAAACACGTCAACAACAGAGAAAGATAGCTACAACCAACCAATGTCAAAGGATTCACCAATCTCGTAAAATGGTCTGTTTATTAGCATTCGTTTTAAACATAACTTGGAAGTTCTTCTATCGATATTTCTATATTTCTGCGTCGTAGGACCATAAACAAGTAAAATTTGAATAACTGCAATTTTACGCAAACGAGAATAAATGATTTCAAGAATACGCAAATCAAATTTGTTATACGCTTGGGAATTATAGTTTGCCCCGTTTTATGTCAACAACTAACTGTAATGCTACTTAGCGAAGCTGGTCCTTTATCAACGTCTAAATTCACATGGAAAGTATACTATGCTTTTTGAAAACTACACTTTCTGTAGCATAACGTAAAGAGGATTTCGCCATAAAATGACATCATATGACTTGCAACAAACACCGGGCCTCTTAGGAAACCACCTTTAGAATATGTCATTCTGTCGATTTATTTGGTAAGTGTACTTATATGTTCGTTCCAGTTGAATCTGCTATCGATCTGTAACCCTAAACATTTTACGCGAAGTTCTCGTTACTGTAGCTTACTGTCACTTTTGTTTTCTCCTTCTATATTTGTTACCTCCTCTTCGATTTTCATCGTTACGCTTTCGGTTATAATTATCGGAGTATCATCGGCAATCATATTAACGAAGAGACTCGTTTGGTCGCGTGCCATTTGTGTATAGAACAAATGGAAGTGGTTATAAAATGGATTCCTGTTGTAGTCCTCGTTGTACCGTTAACCAGTTTGATTGTGTACCTTTTCATTCGCAAGCTATTTTCACGCATTGCATACAATTACGTAAATAGAATTGTATTGTATCAAACACCTTACCTCTATGTCCTATGACTTGTAACCTATGTAACAGGATGCTGGAACTAACACTATCAAATGCTTTATTTTAAATAGATCTGAAAATAATCCAATGTCTTTTTTAGTTATTTTTTTGCTTCACTGATTATCATATAAAATGCGTGATTAGTAAATCGGATAATGTATGTATGTATAATATGCTAGGTACGTTATTTGATGAGAAAACAGTAAGATTTTACTCTGACTCTAACTCTAACTTTACATAACAGAAATTACCGCTATTTTTCTGTGTTTTGTCGATTTTTGTAAATAAGCTTTAGAACAATTGTGTCGGAAATACATTCACTTTAGAAACAACAATTCACGGTAAAAGTTAGTATACGCAATATATCGGCGTTAGTTTTTAGTAATTCATCTCCGCCTACCACCGACGTGTTATTAAGACAACGAATAATGTCACAGGATCTATTAGGCTGTATATCTACACTATTGTATAAAATTGGAAGCATAAACTATGGCATGCGATCTATCAGTAAGCATAGACTGCACCCAGAAGTGTGTGATTACACTATTTTATTCGTCTTGGCCAGAAATATGTTTTAACTTCATTTTTAAAGCTATTTCTTTTAATGTAGTAAGTAATGATGGTTTATTTAACATACATTTTATGCATTACCCCATAACTTTTCATTAACGATTCACGTCTACAATCTGAGAGCTGACGCTACAAATTTATTTCTCGCGCTATCTATCTATCTATACTTCCGCCTTAAACCAGCCAGTTTGCAAATAACACTAAATAGTTCGCTCTTCTTCCCTAATTGAATTAACATATACGAAACTTTATTAACTTATGAATCCATTCTAATATTATTAAATATTAGTTTATGTTTCAATGATATCGTTGAATTGATGCTTTTACGTGAAGTTTGAAGAAATGCAAAAATTGCCCCTTCTAATTTTAGTTTATTGTCGAAGATAAAAATGTTTAAGAATTCTAGCTACGCTTAATAAATTTAATTAAATAATTCAGTTGGGCAATTAGTTCACTTGATTGTAAGAAAGTGAAATTTAAATTTAGGAAATCTTGGCATCGAACAGATTCGTGATGGATCTCTGTTAACAATATTCAAACTACATTTATTCGATATAACAATTTAAGCTAAGATACAAACATGTATTTCAACATTATGTACAGTAAAGTAATGCAATCTAAAACAAATGTAAGAAACTAACTATTGTAGTCTTCGTTGGGATATAATAAAATTGACTAATCTCTGCATTCGTAATATTCAGTTTACAACAACTTTTAAACTGTACACTCTCAGATGTAATGGTTTTATCAACGTTAGTAGCATACGTACAAGTAAAAGTATTGTTATAGAGATGAAGTTGGAGATGTGAATTAGGTGCAGAACGACACTTTACGACATTTATATTGTATCTCCAAAAACATTTTCTAGCGATACGTATAAAGTTTTCAAGCTCTTTTGATCATTTTCTCTCTTTGTATTATTCATCGTGTTACCATTGTTGTATTGCACATTTCCCCTTATAATTAATTTTAACTTCCTTGTTAACAAGATAAATTTGGACCATATTCGCTATTATATTAATATTTTTCAATTGTCACAACTATCACTTGCGCTGCGTTATGCGGAATGCGCCTGAAATGCAGCAACACGTAAAGATCAAACGTGTCGCCAAGGAGTGAAACTCCTGTGATTATAAGTAGCGAATTAATTTCGTTCAGCATTTTAGATTTTGTTTTGTTAGAATGCTTATATAAGGTTTCTAGGTTTGCTTCTTGTGATAGTGTTAACGGTGTTCCATGAGGCTTTCATTTTGTTATTTGCTTGCAAAATGAAGTTGGTGTTACAGTTCCTCTTTGCTTTTTGTGCAATAAAATTACGAGACTTACAGTAAGTTTTATAAATATCTTGTGGGATTATCCGTCTTAAAATGACGTCGTATACTTGACTTTTGTTATTGCATTCATACCGAACGTCGTCATTTAACTTTTATCGAACGCTTGTTTATTATTTTTCGTATCCTTTTCAGATATCCTTCGTAAATATTTATTATGCTTAATACCTAAATATAGCTTGTTTGGGCCCTGTTGTTGCAACGTTATGTACCAGTGGACGTCTTTTTTGCGTCCCCTTATGCCATTTAGTTGTTTATCTGTGATTGAACTTATCCGAAATATATCTTTTCGTGTATAAGGCATACCATTTTGAATATTCTGAACATAATGATCCGACACTGCAAATCTGTGCACGAGACTGCTGCATGGCAATTTGGGTTATGTGAATATATTGTCATCAAATCATTGTAGCTGCTTATATCTGTATTCTTTTTGACTCTGTAGTTGTAAACTCTAAAGACAGTAGAAAGCATAAAATGCCGTTTTTTTGTTGTCAGTATTAAATACATTTAAATTAAAATCACCACGTGCAGTGATCGAACACTTCAACTTATAGATTCAAAATGTCTTCCATTATATCGAGAAATAATTGAAAGCTACTTGCTAGTGAATAATATGTACGTACATTCAATGTAATGAATTTTATTTTGGAAATTATTACTTCTCAGAATTCTAATACGGATTCTATACTCTCTTCTTTCAGACACATCAACTCAATCCAATCATCTTCAGGAATGAAGCCCATTGGAGTAAGCAGCGAAATCAAGCTGGAAGTGCAAATTTCTATGCTAGATATACGGTGATCAATTTTAAACTCACTGTGTCAAGGAATACCTCTTTGTTTTTAATTTTTTGCTTTCTGGATATGTAATATCGGTAGTTTATACCTCTAAATCACTTACTTATATATTACTGTCGGTATCATATGCTACGTTCAATTGTAATTTATCGTAGTTCTAAGTTACATACGTTATATTATAGTTACATTTTTGGAACGGTTTTGATTTCTACATTAACTGTGCCGTAGGTTACGTTTAACTGTAGTTTATCATAAGTTCTAAGCCAAATACATTTAAATTGTCTATATATTTCTATACCGTTAATTATAACATAAGTTAAGTTTGATTGTTTTTGTTTTCGTATTATAATAAATTTATCCTGCTTAATTTGAGCTTTGTTGCTTTCGTTGTCAGATTTGATCGTTTAATTTTTTAGCAGCGCCCAAATAAATAGAAGTTTTATTTTGTAAGGCAACAATATCTTTCGGAGGCAGCTCGTGGGCTTTTCCATATAATGTCTGTGGTTTTCTCATCGATCAATTGGAGTGGAACCAAGGATGTGATAAAAACACTTTCACCTGCACGTGATGCGTCTTGGCTTTGGTATCATACGGGATATATCCCGAACTGCCGTCAATGCCACTCCACCTATAGTTTATTCCAAAAAGAGAGAGATAAAATTCTGACCAGGCCCGCAGGCCAAATTGCAACCTACATATTTGTGAAATCAATTTTACGCAGTAAACTTAAATTTGAAAACCTCTCTGAAATATAAAATCTGTACCAAATAAAATTGTATATAGATTCTTCAGAGATTATTCTACAACTAAGACAACAGTAGCCACATAAAAGTAAATAAATTTGTCTAGAAAGCACATATTTCATTTATTTGTTGGAAAACGTTGAACTAGTGAATGTCATTATATAGATAACAGTGTATATATGGTAGTACACAATAAACAATAGAGTTGAAAATAATTTAAGTTTTAGAACCAAGTAAAAAACCCGAATATGGAGTTAATTTCATTAAATTGTAGTCATTCTCTGTGTGTATAAAAAACCAATCACATTTAACTTTAAATCGCTTTCCAAATGGACAATAACAATAACAATCAAATGAAATGCATTAAATATTTTTTTCATAAATGGAATTTAATGATTATGCTTAATAGTAAGCTCTCTCCAAAGTTTCTAAACCATAAGCCGCCGTTTCGATGTAAATTTTCAAAATTCCTACCAACCTAAGGCCAACAATGTGTAAGCATATACAATTATTTTTGTGGCAATACTAGTGCGTTTACGCTGTGCTATACTATTAATTAAATTCCTTTCATTTGCAGACAGAAGCACGCGAGATATATACGTATGAAAACTCCTGCAGTAAACAACTGAAAGGAGTTTTATGTATTTTACATAACAGTACAAAACATCAAAATTATCAGACCGTTCATTTTGTGTAAGGAATATGTCGATCTACGACAGATTTAGCATTTCAAGTTAATATTATTTATTTATCTGTCGAGTGTACCAGTTATCTTCAAAGGATATTTATGCATGCACCACTACCTTTGTATGGAGGGTACAACCCTATTTAATTGTTATTAGATAAGTGCACCTCAGTGCTGGGCTTATTTGTGTGTCCCTTCAAAGGAGCCAAATCTTACTTGTTTGTCTTGATTTTGTGTAAGGGACATTGGTTTAAGTTTGTAGGGGAGCGAAACACTTTCGTTATTTGTATATTTATAAGGAAACCCAATAGTAGCGAATGGCCGATTTCGAAACAAGAGTATGTGATGTCACGGCTACTCAAGCGTTCTCGTATCGGAAATAATAGGCGCTGTTAATATTTTTCTAGCTCTTTGCTACTGTCCTCCTCTAGAACGAAAAAGTCAACAACCAACAAATATGCGAAGTGTGCAACGACAAAGAGGTGTTCAAGTCGATATCATATATAGAAATTTGACCCGTTAAGCTCGTCCGCGTCGACGGACAATTAATGGAAAAATGTCACGTTATAACGGAAGACCTTAGATAGATAGATAACAAAGGACACTGTATCCTCTGCGACCGTCAACTGAAAGCGGAGATATTATACTCGTTAAGCTTGTGGCTATATACGTTCCGACGAAGCTATAAAAAGATTGTCGCTACAATCTCAACAGAAAAGCAAATTTATGGACAAACGACAACTGTCAACATAAACCATATTAAAGACAATAGAAACAATATAAAAAATAACAAAATAAAAGTAATAAATTCTCAAAAAAAAAAATAGACAGAATAACATAAAGAACAAAGAAACAATAGTGCATAAATTAAACAAAACCAAAATGGATCTGTACTTGCTGTTTCAAAACTTTTTAATATACTTTGATGCGGAATGGAAATTGGATTATAACTGCCGATATCGGCTGCATTAGCATTTTTGAAAATTGGACAAATCCTGCAAGCTTCGATCCAGACAGAAAAGTGCATGTCTTCAGGACCAAATTAGATATTGTACATAACCGTAGAGAAAGGACGATGGCGCAGTCTGTCAGCAGGAAACTAGGAATCTGGTCAGACCCGGAAATTGGTTTGTTTTTAAGGGTTTTCATTGCAGATAACACCTCAACCCTCAACGAAGTTAAATGGAGGTGAGTACTTGAATAATAGTTAATATCCTTATTAGGAGGAGACCGATTTCAGACTCGGAATACACTCCGAAAAGGCCTCGACAATCAGTTGTCAGCCCTTAAAACGCTCCCCATTTCCATACATCACTCCGGGAGTTCTACTAGTTCCTCTGCGGGTACCAATAAAAGACCAGAAGTTCTTGACATCCAGACACATAGAGATTTCAATCTTAGAGATATAACAGCGACAAACTTGCATAATCAATGATTTTGTTAGATTAAATCAACTAAGGTCCCCGAACTTTTATACACCCCTTCCGCGACTAAGCCCTGTTAGAGCAAAATTTCTATCGCATCAAAAAATATTGTAAGATGGCGGAAAGAATTCCATATTGAAGACATCTGAACGCAACCAAGTCTCGCTTAACGCTACAAAATCATATTCACAATCGTTAATATTACACAAGAACTCATCAAGCTTATTTCTAATGATACAGTAGTACAAGTGAAAACAAGAATTGGAGTTATTTAGGCTATATGTAGTATTATTAGCGGTGATACTATTATTCTGGTAATATATTTTGAATGGCGTACTTGGTCTCTTAAGTACTATTAGTTTTCCGAATTAAGACGAACAATTGTTGGAACACCATTACGATATTCAATATTATTAGGTTATTTTCACCTGTAGCAGTTCGAGAGACATTAGTAGTAGATTTCACAGCTTCAAACACTTAAATTTGATTGGGTGTGCGCTCGGACGGTGCAAACAAATGTGAAAATCTAGAATCTTTTGATTTCCTTAAATTTGCGTAAGACTTTAAAGACATCTTTAGTTGTGGGAAAGACGTACGCGAATTGGTTGTAGTGGATGTTGATTAGAGAGATTGAATTTTCCGAGCACCATGGGTTTGATTTGGCTAGTATCCACGCCCGTTTAATTCTACAGATTCTGTATCGTGGTGGTGCCTTGTGGCACCTGTTCCCGCTTGGATGTACCATTTTCGAGACTGCCATAGAATATGATATTCTGAGCGCGCCTGTTCCTTTCATAAATTTCGACCATTATCTCGCCAGTAACAAGTACATCAGCACAGTTCGCTACAGCAGTATCGTTATTTAACTTCTGTTAAGGACTTAACATTGTTTTTTGTATTTTATAAATTTTTTACTACTATGTATTTTATCTTCGTTGCATTATTATTTTCATTTAGAATATTACTTTATTTTCATTTTTATATTTATTTATTTTCATTCTTATATTTATTCATTTTGCTCTCTTATATCCAATTTTATTTTAATATGTATGTACATTACGCATTGTATATGTATGCAAGTCAGCCATTCGCATTACGCTAGCTAAAACTGCCTAATTAGAAATCATTCACTGCAACATCGTCGGATATGTAATGGGAGTTTTCTTGAAATTTAAGGTACACAAGCATAGGCAGTCGTCTCCCGCGCGACAGTCGAGATATTAGCGATCGTGCACTCTCGGTCACCTTTCGTGCCTCGTCGTAACGTGTACAGTAACGTCGTCGTAAGAGTATTAGAGATTTCTAAGTTTTTCTAGTTTTGGCGGGAATCGTCGAGGACGTTGTCTATACATTTATTTCTGGCGGGAGTCATTTGGTAACGTCGTCGGACCACACGTATAGATTTTTTTAATAAGTATAAATTCTCGATTTTCTATCATCGTACGTCGAGGCTACTGTGTCCATTGTCGTCTATATATATTTTTAGTCTTCAGTTAAGTTTGTGTCGGAAATTATTTTGGTGAGATTGTCGGCGCGCATGTATAGACCTCCTCTACAAGTACGATCACTCCGCTTCTTGCTGACGGTCGTTGCGGCCGCAGCGCCCGTTGTCTTTTGTACGTTTGTTCGGTCCTTGTCGTATCGGGACTTAGAAATTTTTCATTTAGTTGCTCGTCGTAGCGGACGAGTGTCCCGGACCAGTTTTCTTATGTAATGTCGGCATCATCGCTCCGTTTTACTTGTCGGTGCACAGTTCGCACATTTGCTGGTTACTGGATTTTTCCCTTCTTTGGGGCGCAGTAGTATAGAGCTAAAGATTGCACGTAGCGTAATATTTCAAACGAGAACGCCTGGGTAGCTGTGACATTACTTTTGTATTGAGATCGGCTATTATCGCTACTGTCGCCCTCGACCAGGCGTTCAAGCTCTAAGAGATAGGGTGGGTTCCCTATAAATGTGAATATAACAAACGTATTTGGTCAAGTACAAATACATGCCAATAATACAGGGCCAAGTCCCTTAGGCAAATTTAAAACAAGGAAAGTATATTAGGCTCCCGGAAAGGGACATATAAATAAGCATAGCACCGAGGTGCGCTTATAAATTTAAGAAATAAATAGGGTTGGCTCCTATAAAAAGGTAGTGGTGCATGCAAACAGATAGAGGCATTAGTACATGCCTCTGACAAAGCTTCAGCGGAAGCATATAAGAGTTAAACCTTTTAAACAGAATTAAGACATAGCGTTGCAACGTACATGCTGAGGCATTACTTTATGTTGCTACCAATGAAAATACATATACAAATGCTAATGTACATTACATGTATAAGAGAGCTCGAATAACTGCAATTATTGCAAATCTATATATCTTACGTACATCGTACATGTACATAGGCAAGAGTGGAAACCGTGTAACCATTTCATTTTTAAATATATTTTTTTGCGCATGCGCATTGAGTTTCACTGTACAACCTCTCCTCTAGTAAATAAGCGAACATACTCTACAAGTAAGTATTGGTCAAGTAATTTAGGAAATTACGAGCAGGCTACAGCGGCGTTGTTCTTCAAACCAGGAGAACGTAACAACTTCCGAAGGTGTTCTTAAGATCCCGAATTTCCTCTCTCAAACCGTTTATTAATGAGATTAACTTTGGAACCTGATGGACCCCTTGCTGGCACTCAATGCATATACACTACCGCTCAGAAGTGTTTAGGCGCTCTCACTGACAGCAAAAATGTATAAAAACTCAGAAAAAATGTTAACAATATTTATTTTTATGTACAGATACACGTACATGAATAAAAATATATTAGATACATATGAAAATTAAAACGTTTAATTTAAATTCTGCTTTCATCTATGTGACCTCCTCTTGATTTAATAATTGCAGCACACAATCGAGGCATTCTCGCAATAAGATTTGCCAGAATTTCTTGTGTTATTGAAGTTCAACTCGATTGCAATTTGTTCCACATGTCAGTAGCTGATGTCCGAGCCGATTTCCGTACTTCCCGATCTAGTTCTTCCCATAGTAACTCGATTGGATTCAAGTGGGGAGGCCATTCCATAATTTTGAGAGTTCCTTCTTCTTTACATAAATTAGAGGAATGTTTTGGGTCATTATCTTGCTGGAAGATAAAATTTTGACCCAAAAGTTGAATTCCGGAAGGTATTGCGTGGTTCTCCAAAATTTCGCGGTAGCCTTCTATTTTTAATATACCGTCAGTTTTCACAACGTTCCCTACACTAGTGCCAGCAAAACAGCCCCAAATGATGATAGAACCTCCACCATGCTTCACGGTAGCAGCAATACACTCTTCTCTGGCACGTTCACCCACAGATCTACTTACGAATATGCGTCTTCGGGTTCCGACCAGCTCAAATTTGGACTCCATAGGACGTTGTTTCACTCTTCTATGGTCCAGTGTTGGCGTTCATGAGCCCATTTAAGTCGCTTTTGCTCGTTTTGTTTGCGTAGTAATGGCTTTTTCATCGCAATACGTCCATGGAGCCCGGCTTTCTGTAGGCGACGTTTGACTGTAGAAACACTGACTAGTTTTTGGCGACCAACATTTAATTCTGCGGTGATTTCCGGGGCTGTTTTGCGTCTATTTAACTTGCTGGTAACCACTATTCTGCGATCATCTGCAGATGTTGTCGCGTTTGGCCTTCCACTCCGTCTTTTATTAAGAAAACTGCCAGTTTCCCGATATTTTTTTACGTTATAGTCAACCGTAGCGTGGTGTATTTTCATTTTTTTGGCAATTTGTCGATTACTTATGCCACTTTTATGGTAAGCTATTATAAGCGCACTTGTTTCTGTACTAATTTCTCTTCACGGAGGCATTTTAAAAAACTGTCACATGATGTTTCGCTCACCACGTGAGTATAGTAAATACCACACCGCAACTGACCATAGGTTACAGATTTCATTATAATCTTCTAGGAAGGTAATATAAACAGTATTACCTACAATCTAACAGATGACTAAATTTACCCAGTAAATTCAGAGGGATTGTTATTGTAATTGCACCGCAATAAACAGTTTATGGCAATCCGACCAAGTGCAGCTAAATGAAACCTTATGCGATATAATGAGTGTTTATCTTACTGAACTATATTTTAAATACGTATTTCATTTTATTATAATGTTTTTTGGTAAACATAATACTATATGAATAATCCATGAAAGCAGGGGTGCCTAAACACTTTTGAGCGGTAGTGTATGTAAATAAATAAATATATTGGAAATTTTGTAAAATTGACTATTACTTCTCCGACCATTGCAATTTCTTCACAACAATATGCGAAATTCGCGTAAATACGGAGCTCACAAACTTTGTTGATGTTCAGAAATCTAATGCCGACGCTATTAGTCAATTGCTCAGCGTATCGATTGCCGATGACGCCCGTAAACCGTTACTAGATCCGGATGTTAGGCGACAAATGACTACAGTAGGGTCATCGTGGCAACGAAAACATCTCCTATATGTAGATGTAGGCCTTGGATGTGATCTTCGCTAAGTGCGGTGTTTAATTTTACATTAATTATATTTACTTTTGTGATATAGACCTTTGATGGGATAATTTCATTATTTTCGTCTCCTGTTGTTTAAAGGACTTTTTCGATACGAAAGCGAATTTTCTACATAATAAGGATGAAAGAGAATTTTGGGAAATTGTAAAAAAGTGCAAAATACATCGCAAGAAAACTATAAATTGCAAAAAAATGTTAAGATATTTAGTGTCTAAATATAATATTAAAATCCTATCCGATATTAGAGGGAGTTCAACCTCGCATTCTCCCAAACGATACCATTACATTAAGGGAAATTACAATTTCGGTAAATGAGCATAATTAAAGGTGAGTTTAGCAAATGCAATAAAAAAATGGGCATGTTCTTGAGGAGAAGAGGGGCCTGAAAAAATCCCATTACAAGATGTTACAAACTCATTCGAAATAACTGTTCCAATAAATATAGGAAGAAGTGCTGTTACGAGTTCTACCTATTTTAATTTCTTTCCCAAAATATGATACTGTAAAGATGGGGAGCCATCTACAAGAATACTACGTTTAGTCGGAAAAACAAGACTACAGACTGGAATAAAGAGATTATTTAAACGTCATGACAGATTTGACGACTTCTTCTGACGATATTCAACTATTAGAAATACGAATTGGAAAACAAATGATAATAATAATTTTCTGATTAATTAATTCTTCTATGCCAATTATGTAATCACTTCTGACCGAATCTGCGGTTGAATCGAAAACAAAAAGAAAACAGAAATCTAGCTATTGAACCGCTCTCGAGTATATTTGCAAAGGACTGTGTATTATTATTATCATTAAAATTCAGACCATCAACTGCAAGTTCATCTCGTTCAATTTTGTCACCTACAGCAATAAAAGTGGTCGGAAAAGCAGACATGGCGGCAATCTACGCGACTGACTACATGCGCTGAACGCGTGCATGCGCACGGCATACAATAAGACAACGCCCCAAACTTTAAATAGAAATGAAATACAAATTATCTTAAAAGCAAAGAATTATTCCAACAAATAAAAATTATCTGCCACATTCACTTATCTACTTTTAAGAATGCGACATAATTCAGCGATCTAGACATTTTATTTGTGCACATAACTCGCAATCGAGAAACATACATACGTACATATTTTATTTTTGTACAGTCATGTGATAAATCTGCGCAATACATGAAACAAACCTAACTACATAGACGTTTACATATATCAGCATTACCGGCGTTAGTCGACCTATACCTAATAAATAATGTACAGATGATCCGTGAAGGATTACATCTTTGCTTAGTATCAAAATTAACCTTATCTTATGTTAATTTATAGCGTATGAAGCCGACATAATCTTGTGTTCTCGATCTGTTACTTGTGATAAACAACTCGCATACGTATACAGAAAAATCCACGAAGCTTTTACATATTCTTCAACGAAATCATCTTGATAAATTGTTCATTCATAAAATAAAACTAATAGACATTTACATATATCAGCATTACCGGAGTTAGTCAATTCACATCTTATAAATAATCTGCAGCGGGTTTCAATAAGAGCGCAAGATTTGAATTGCCCGCCGTGTTTGACAGTTATAATGACGCGTGATTATGACGTGACAGATCGAAGTTGACAAGCGGAAGTTAGTAAACATGGAGTATCACACAAAGTTTGATTGCCACCATTCGTAAAGTACGTTCAATATTCGGTCAACAGAATGTTCCTAATTCATCTACTGTTGAAAGAATAATCGAAAAATTCAAAAGTACTGGTTCCGTTAGTGATATGAAACACCCGACGCGATCTCGTAGAGGTCACTCAAAACACAATATCTTGGAGTGTGGCCGAAGGTCCAGAGACATCGATTCGTCATCGTATACAAGAATTGGACATTACAACAGCCACTCTTCAGCGTATTCTAACTCAAGATTTGCATCTCCACGCCTACAAAATCCAATTGACTCAACAACTTCTGCGAACAGACCATGCACAGCGAAGAGAGTTCACCAATTGAATCCTTGAGTAAACAGAAGCGAATGCCGATTTTCCGGACAAAATTATTTTCAGTAATGACACCCATTTTCACCACGAATGCTTCGTTAATCGGCAAAACTGCCGCATTTTGGGTTCAGAAAATCCACGAATGATCGATCAAAAAGCAATGCATCCAAAACGTGTCACTGCCTGGCATGCAATGTGGTTCGGAGGAATAATTGGACCGTACTTCTTTGAAAATGAGGAAGGTAATGCAGTAACGATAAATGACGAACGCTATTGCACTATGATAACACAGTTCTTTGTATCTCAATTGGAAAATATTGCTCTTGACATATGGTTTCGGAAAGGTGGCGCCACACGTCATACCGCCCGTATTGACTGTATTGCACGAGTTTGATCCTGGTCGTGTCATTTCCCGATTTGGTAACCAGGGTTGGCCGCCATGTTCTTGCGATTTAAGACCTTCGTATTTCTGGCTGTGGGGTTATCTGAAGTCATAGGTTTATGCCAACAAGGCCGCGAGCGTCGAAGCATTGAGGGCCGAAGTTAGACGCTCTGTCAATGAAATACCGCCACATGTATACAATAGTATTATTACAAATGTTGCCAAAAGAGTACGCATGTGCCAGCAAAGCTATGGAGGTCATTTACAAGACATTTTGTTTCATACATAATGCCCAAATGTATACATTATAAAACAATAAATATTTCAATACTTTACTACAGAAAACCATGTTTTATTGAATCTTAAAATCTTGCGCTCTTATTAAAACATCCTTTATACATGGAGGATGACATCGTTGCTTGGTATTGAGGTTTACATACATGTATGTACATATAAAATTATTAAGAAAAATATTTTTACTGAATTTGAACTGTTAGAAAGATATATGGAATTCTTTAAGAAATGGCAGGCCACATATTTTTAATAAAATTCATTCACTAAATTACGTTTACGGATATTTATTTTCATAAAATATCTGCTTCAAGTCAATTTTTAAAGACCATATTGTCTAACTCCGTAAATTTGAGTAACACTTTAAATTGCCAGGGACCCCTTACGATATATCACTTTAAAGCATTTTTCACAGAGAATTTAATACAAAAGAATGCAATTCTTGCACATATCCAGTTATAAATTCCATTCAATAAGTAGATTTTTGATCAATTAGGAAAATGTGACGTTTCTAGTATTATGTCAGTTCGTGTTGGTTGGAACTGTGCAAAAGTAGTAAATAAATAATTAGATGATTACTTTTAGGAGGTGCAGTATAAGAAGTACACATAAAGATTATGCGACTGATTATTGTTTGAGTGGGATAATCTTATCAACGCCAAATATCATGCTGTAAGAGATGACTGATTGGTTCGATATTATATGCTTATCACAATGGATATATAAGTTTCGCACCTGACCAGCATAGTCATTTCAACTGTTTGCTAGTTATATAAGTAATCGTCAGTTAGAAAATTGCTATTGTAGTACCAGTTAAGTTGCAGATTTCGTCTTGGTAAGTCTATCTCTATTTTACTAATTTTAGTATGTCGATATGCAGAGATAACGTATTTCAAGAGTTCTTTACAATTAAAGCACTTATGAGGTCCGCAAACGTGTTGTATACCGTTAGAAACAGCAAAAAAACTTTAGATACATTTTATGCAAGATTACGAGCTTTTAAATTATTTTTAGATATGCATATTTCATGCATGTATTAAATGTTTCTATAAATGGACTACCTACGTTACGAATTCTAGATTTTTATAATTACTTTTCATTTCTAAGCCATTCCTCTATAATGCACGTAATTAAATAACTCACGGTTAAATTCACTGAAGTAACAAATAAACACAGTTCCGAATGGCGTAGCAAGTAATGAACTATATTCCTTGGGTAAACGTTTCTCGCAGGGGGATTTTATACATTTACATGTCAACCCGATAGAAACCTTACATTCATTTCACAAACATAACACGAATATTTACAATTTGACATAATATTCGTAGTGTTAAGTTAAAATAGAGGTAAAAGTTTCTCTCCAAGTCTAGAAATGTTCTTCAAATTGTTGGTAGTCGAAATTTTCAACGACCAGTTCTGGAAAACTTTTTCAAAATTGATGTTCCTTTTTTTTGTGCTATCTACGGTAACTACGAGACACGATTATAAAATGAATATTTTATACTAACATCAAATATAAGTATTCCTATCAACTAGCGTTTCTATTATAATATCACAGATCTTTGCATTGCGACATAATAGGGAAACAGTGCTTGTTGAAAGAGATGCGTTGTGTTGAACCAAATTCTTCAAAAATGAATTTATACAAACAATCTGATTGCTACATCGAAGCAATATCTGCATCTTTTTAACCATAAGCACATTCAGGTGATTATTCTCATTTTTCCTAATTGAAGAAGAAATAACCCATAACCAAATTTAAGGCGCGCTATTGTGGAGCCATGAAATCGTGATATATTAGTGTCTGTATACGACACATTATTAGTCGATTAACATGTGCTCGTATTAAATCATGTAATGTGTATAGTTTTCCTTCCATTGTGTGTTCCATTCTATTTAAAATATATACATGGTCGAAATGCGTAAAAGATCTTGTACATAAAGAACTGGTCTATACAGTCATCAGCGCAGCTTATTTTGGAAATGTTATCAACCTCTTGGTTGGGTTTTGGCTTCAATTCCCAGATGACTTTTGATCCAGCAGATTGCAGTTTGAGCTGAACTTGATTTAAACACCTTTAACATTTTAATGATATCTGATACAGTTGTATGAAATTTAGCTTCCTTACAGGACCCGCATTACCCTTGCGGAATACGTCATGAAACCTGTGCAGTTGGCGTCTGTATGTGAGCTGCACTGTAATACAGCAATTGCTCAACTAAAGAAAATTGATAATTCACAGACCAAGCGAAACGTTCTACATTCTTTGCACAATTTAAAACATATTATACACCGAGTTTTCTTATGTATCAGAAAACAAAGGCGTTTTTATATAGAAAACAATAGAACACATTTTATCTGTTACTCATAATTATCATTCTAAATAAATATCGTAAAGCAATAAAGCGAACGGAGCAATTGAAATTATTCACTGTTTTAATAGCATCTCGAAGAAATACGGATTACTTGATTGATATGAAGATTAATTAAAAGTACTTACTGTAGATATCGGCAAACGAAAAATATGTACGCACATTTCGTTTGTCACGTAGACCGTTACTGTAATGCATGTATAATATGATTGTGTCTACAAATATATCAGAAGCGTTGCTTTATGTAATATAAACCTATATTTTGTCTATCTTGTTATTTTAATGCAACAAAAGAAAATTAATGGGAATAATTTGAAAAAGCAGGTATAAAACTAAAATTTTTGAATAAATTTATAAACTAACGTAACGTCGAAGTAAGAGAATTGCAATGATCGATTTTTATTCTTATTTCTACATTTTTATGTATAATATTTAAATACACACGGTCATTTGTTCAAACATAATTACGTCAGTAGTTTTTTTTTTGTAATTATAAGCCTCAAGTTTTATGAAACATGTGCCTGCGATTGCTTTTCCCAGCCGCCTCCGACGATAATAATTTCCTTATGTACTTACATATATAACGTCTTGCACGCAGTTGTGAAAATATAACCTATCGTTTTTAAATTTGAACAACATATACATGTATATATAACCTGAACGTATGTATTTGTGGAGGTTTTCTGCATATTTTCCATATTTTACACTTTTAGGTTATTTATATTTTATTACCCACCTAATGAAAAGAAAAACCATTTCACCTGTAAATTTCTAACGCTTCCTAAACACAAGGTCGTCACAAATTCTTGGATCATTATGAACATCTTGATTCTTATTACAAGTAGACAGTACTTTTATATCCGGCAATGTAAAGTGTAGCGCACACAAATAACCAAACAAAAGAGTTTGATAACTTTCAACACGATTTCGAATTACGACTTTAGCTTGAGAAACGCAGAAAATTGCACATTTATTTCCTCCGGTAGTAAGCCATAACGAAATCAACCAAATACATGTAAAATCAAAGAAATAGGCATCTATTAAAAAGATATATATATAGATATATATGAAACGTTTTGTACGGAAGGAGTTTCAATAATAACGGTCAGTTTATTCCAACATTTTTAAAAATTGTAAAATGCACAAGCTAAGATGGCAATCACTAAATTTCATGTAATTCAACGGACTGTTAGAGTAATCAAAAGTCTTTACTTGATTTATTTCATAGTTTGGTAACTTTAATACAGGGAATATCACAAAGAAACTTGTCGTATCCTCCGCTGTTCAACATTCACCTAGACGACTTCTTTAGTGTACTTAACAATACGAATTATCTATTTGTTAACTAACCACAAATTGAAAACAAAATCACTGAAAAGACGTTTTTTCGTAACGAAAAGCAAATGATAGGTACCGTCTACAAGTAACGTTCAATTAGCATACGATGGTCCCGCAAATTGCTGCGAAAAGTAACTTCCTATGCAACGTTGTGGAATCGTTTTAAATCAACGCAAAAGTAACGTTACTTTTGAGTCACCTTTTAGGTTTTCTACAAACGCTATATACCGTGCGTATCATTGCAGAAAATATGCCGAAAGCAATTATTATCTTGAAATATAACAATTTTAAAAGTTCCGTTGGTTTCTTAATGGTATTTGAATTTTCTTGTTACTACCAACGTTATTCTCAATATAATTAGCTTTTTGTGAAATTTCTAATTAATTAAACTCGTAACAGCAATGAAATTCAATTACCAAGACAATATAAATTGGGTTGTCGCCAGCATCACGATAAAACGATGTAACTTTGATTTTCAACACAAAATTCTTAAACCTTCATCTCATCTGTGAGGTGGAAGCAAATCTAAATGACCGCACAGGCGACGTATAGATATCGTTCCATATATTAACGGTATTTTTTAAAATAATACCACCTAAATGTTGTTATTTTAATGGTTTTGAAAAAGCATTCAATAGTTCCTTTTTGAAATTTTTGCATTTCTTTTTGCCCGCTTTCGCCGTGTAATCAAGGGTCACTTAAGCTGCGTGCACTGTGAGGGCGCACACTTCTTTACCGTAATAATATATATGTATATCGTTTTAGCAAAGAAGAAATTGTTTATGTTTAATTCCTTCAAAATTATTCAGATCAAATGAGAAGCATGCTACGTTTATGCGTACATTATTGAACTATTGATTATTCGTAGAAATTTTGTTACCTAAGGAGAGCACACAATCGTCTAAATTTTCATAAGTGGAAAGGATAGTCATAATTAATCATTACGTCAAGGGTGTTTGTTGTACAGTCTAACGTTCAGTCTAGCATATCTAGTGCACCATAGATATGCTACCGCCTCACCAACAGAGCAACGTCAAAGTGACTTATTGAAAATTTCCTTATCGAAAACAAACCGTTATTATCTCCAAAAATAGTATAAAAGTATATTCGAAGATCAAAGAGTGTAGTTTTCCATATTTCGGACAACCATTTTGAGAATTGATCGATATCCTTCCGAAGATCCAGGCATGAATAGCTAAAAACCAGTGCGATGCGTAAGTGTCATTACATGCAAAAGCTGAACAGGAACTAGGTTATCGTTAGAAGTGTTCATAACGCACTTACTTCCAGGCGTAGAACTTTTTGCGCCGGAGCATTCCTAAATGTACAATTTAACAATAATTTTTGTCGTCTTTTCGATATTTTTCAGAATAAACGTCACGTCTGTTTGACATTTTTCGCGATAAACGTCACTGTCAACCTTGAAAGCCATTGACATCTTTAACCGTTACTGTCATATTTGAACGTCACGGCTAACATCAAAAATTACTATCTTTTATGTTGCCATTGGTAGGGAAGGCGGTTGACACTTGCGCGTTTTTAGTGGGCGTTGCTTGTTTATAGCGCGATAATTGTTTTATATGATTTATAAAAAATATTTTCGCGTCTTTGCTGTCAAATATCGCTAGTTTCTTATTCTCATTTCTTGATTTACGTAATGTAGATTTAATTTTATTCTATATTTCGTTTTGTTTTTTAACTCTCCAAATAACAGGCGGTATTTTAATTTTTATTGTTAGTTTTGATAATATCAACAAATTGGTAAGTTATATGAAATATCTTCGTTTTCAAACCGCAAGCAATATTTTCTTAGCGATGGATTTCTTCCATTTATGTTGAATCTTAACAATTTACAAGGAACCACATATCCTGGTGAGAGAGGAAACTCCAAAAGTGGGGGTTGGTTTTAATATCATCAAAGTTATGCCGTGGAAAGACAGTGAGTGTTCGGTGGTTACGACGCAGGCACCGGTAGAATGCTTGTGGTGCCCGTTCAGGATTGGGGCGTGGACACACTACTGCCAATCCTAAAGTAATTGATCCAGAAGCAAATACTGGAGCTCTCCATTGACGCCTTCAATCTCGTCGGGGAGCTGCATCATGGAAGCTGAATTGGAGCAACCTTCGGAAACAGTCCCCGAACAGGAGGGTGAAACTGGGAAAGGGGTGAAAGATGACCCTTCTCCCGAGAGGGGATATTTTTGAAATTATTTTTGTAAGCATATTAAGTCTTATTACTTTAACCTTCTTATTTATATCTTTGTTAACACTGCTTGCGTTTTTAGTGAACTTGGTTTATTTTTTTTGCGTTCTGGATTCGAGAAAAGAACGTGTATCTTTTGTCTATTCACGTTTTAATTATTGTTGAGAAGGCCTTTATAAGAGTATATCTGAGGTTATCACGCTGAGAAACTCAATTTCGGAGGTGAGCGAATTTTTAAATTCTTCTTAAATATGACAGTGACGTTTATCGAGAAATATTACGAAACGATGACAGACGCTTATCGTGCAAAATGTTGAATAGAAGGTTGACGTTTAAAGATGCAAGTAACGTATGAAAATGACGGTGACTTTTATTATGAAAAATTTCGAAAAGACGACAGTAACTTTTAATATATATTATCGTTAAATCGCACATTTGGAAATGCTCTTGCGCAAAGGGTTTTACGCCTTAACAAGGTTTTAAAATTTTTGAAAATAATTATGTATACAAATACACATATGGAATTAAAAATGAATGTGATTGTATAAACACCTTACATGTCACTTTTTACATTAAATTAAACAATTTCCTAATCCCCTGGCCAGCTATATTTTTTCTTAACTAAATACAAGTAAATAGAAACAGAGAATTTTGATGAGTTCCGCGTTCAGTTTTTGCATGAAATGGTATTCACACACACGTTGTTCCTCAACTATCTCCTTGACGGTTGGAGGAAACTTTTATATACTTTTTCGAGATAATAACGGTTTGCGTTTGATTAGGTAATTGTCAATAAGTCACTTTATTTGGTAGAGGGTTCGTGTTAAATGGCATAAAAGATTGCTTCGGACTAATAATAATTGGTTTCTTTTGCAGATTCTACTACAATAACGCATCGTCAAGACGCAGCAATGGAAACAACTCCTGGAGCGGGATCCGATAAAGGAAGAAAATATGAATTAAGTGTAATAGCGCTAGTTGCATCCACTCTTTCGAAAAACAAAAGCGTGGAAGATTATCGCATATTTTCTGATCTGGCAAAATACTATCCTTTCGACGACGTAGTGGCAGAAGTAGTCTTCAAAGGATCGAAGCAGGAGCAAATCTACGCCATTCAAACGAAATGTGGCAACGACAAATTCAAAATAAAGAAGTATTTTGACGGATATAATGAAATCGCGAAAAAAGAAAACGAAAAGAAAATTGAATATTATTATTTCGCCGTCAAGGACGTCGGCTATTTTGCGAAACAGTTTATGAAACAAGGATTACAATGGGAGAGACGCAGTAATGCAAACCCTAGAGACATTTTTAATGAAGCACCGTGTTATTTACTGAGACATTCAGATCGTAAATATGAAAGTTTGTGCAACAACCTTTATTTATATTTCGATCAGCCTGATACTCAAAAAATCCATGAGAAACTCGAGCAAGAATGGAAAGTTCACGTTCCCCCACACTCGTACATCGAAAAATACTTTAACACGACGGAAGGTTTGAGTAAGGCATCGTTTGAGCACGAATTGTTAAAAATTCGCCTTTCGAATTATATAGTGACACCCACAAAAGCAATCTCATTTCAACACGAGGCCGTTGCTGAGTGGAATCGGTTAACGTTAGAGCGGGATGTCACTATAGTGCGCAACGAATTGAATATAGAAAGCTATTTGTTTGGGTGCATCCTGCAAAACATTTCCCACGTAATAGACATCAGCAGGTGGAACCACTTCGTCGTTAATGAAGGTAAAGTTAACGGTCACGCTATAGAGGCTTATAAGGCAGTAACATTGAGAGATTTAGTAATAGAATTGTGGAAGGAGAACAAAATACCCCTTCTCTTGAAAGCCGACGCTTTACCTCCAGTTTTAAAAGAATTCCGACACTTGAAAAAAAGGTTCATTATAATAGACTCGAATCCCACGAATCGATGTCTTGATATTGAAAGTTGCGAACTGAAAGTGTTTAGGCACTTGGCCGATGTAGCAGACGAGGAAATGATGAAGTGCATTAAAGTTTCACTACAATGCAGAAAACCGACTTCCTTGTTCGAAATTATTAAGGATGAAGTGAAATTAATGGACTCTATAACTTGTTTAGATTTAATAAACTTAATGAAGCCAAGAAAGGCATATCTAAGCAGAGAATGTTTGGATGGCGACAATTATATGCTCTTTATAATAGAAACGGCAAATTCCGAACAGCACCGCCACGACGTGCAACGGCCGAATGGAGCTAATATCGTAGTATATTGTAAGCTTGGTGAGAGTTATGAATATCACAATAAGTTTAGAGCGGATCGTCGGTTTAAGAGCTACAAAATCTTCCGTTTAAAGGATGGTGATAAATTAGCTTTGTTGCCAAGGATACCGGATCTTGGTACGATACAGTCTGAAGAAGAATATCGTGATTTAGGAAGTTTCTTTGTTGATGAAAACGACGAAAGTGTATATGTTATGGAAAACGGAGTCATCATACCCATGATTGGCGAAGTGCCGATTCGTGTCCATCAGAAATACATACGTCGTTATTTAAGAGAAGGTATTAAACCAGACAAGGAAAACCAAGGTAGTTCTAAACAGTCTACTACAAAGTATGGCGAAAAGTTGTTACCGGAAGAAGATGTACTGAAAGAAAGTAACGATAAAATTATTGTGATAACAGGAGAGCCGGGAATGGGTAAAAGTACACTCTTACATTCTTTATTTCAATCTTGTGATTCGAAGTACTACATTCTGTTTAACGACTTGGCCCGCCACCAGGTCGATTTACGCAAGGATAAACTGAAAACCTTCCAAGACCTCTTACGTGTCTCGCGCGATAATAATTTACCCTACAAGCGCTTTTTAGATGGTCTACATGATTACGCCCATCGACTAGTATTAATACTCGATTCGTTCGATGAAGTTGTGGCTACGTGCAAGGACCAGGTAGTAGAACTGGTACGAAACCTCGAGAAAATTAGTTTGCAAAAAATAATCATCGCTTCAAGATTGACAGCTGCCGATCTGTTAATCGGTAATGTTAAGGCTAAAACGTTTAAAATAGAAAAGTTTGACCAAGAATCCGACAAACAATGCATAGCTGATTATTGGAATTTCGATATTAGTAATTTACGTCATATACCGTCAGAATTTCTAACCACCCCTCTATATTTAAATATGTTAAAATACATCGCAGAAAACGAAACAAATCTGGAAGTGGTAAACGCTTGGAATCTCTATGAAACAGTAGTCAAGTTAAAAATGCAGGATTACTGTCGACGTATGGAACCAAACATTCCGGACGACGACGAAGCACTTTCTATTCTGTTAAAGCATGGAGAGTTGGCTCTGAAAGTATTGTTTGGTGTTAACGAAGTGACGAAGAATTTTAACGAGACAAAGTCAAATCGCTCGAATTTTGTAAGGCTAGGTTTGATCGTTCGTTACGATAACGAAAATCCAGTTTTCGTCCACCAGACTTTCGTAGAATTTTTTGTTGCGAAATGGCTGATTGAAAATGTTGGCAAGGACGATGCAAAATATATCTACGAGTTAATTCTAGACACTCGGGAAACACATTTATTAAATATACATTCCGAAACGTTACCATTACATAAGGCTTTTTTATATGCAGATTCTAACGAAGTATTACGTTTGTGTGAAGAGAATAAGCGTTGCCTATTAGAAATGGATGGTCTAGGACGAAGCGTTCTTCATCTAGCGGTAATTTTTGAACATCGGTACTTTCACATATATAGGATCTTAAATGATCTTATTCGGTGTATGCTTAAGGAAGGGTACGACATATACACGCGCGATAAAATAATGAAGTGGACCTGGATCGATTATTTAGAAAAATACGATCGAATCAAGAAATTATTTGTATTTGGTAATTTTCTCGCTCGGCAAACTTATCTGAATTATTGTGCAACCCATGTAAAGTCACTAAATTATCTACTTGAACTGGAAACTTTCAGCGGCTGTTACGAGATTGCCATTCGTTACACTTCGATAAGCCTAATTCGTACACTGTTATCCTGGAAGTATCGCGAACGCAGGACTTTTCTAGAATTCCACGATATGTGCTTAAATTCACCAACGTGTATATCGCGGAAACACTTAAATATCAAATTGAAGGAGGAAGGGCTTGACGGTACTCATCTGGTGTGCATTTATGGTAACGGAGAAGCTGTAAAAACGTCTATCGGTAGTGGAGTAGATTTCATTAAAATGGATAAATTTAAGTGTACACCATTACATTACAGCGTCTTGGCGGCGCAAAATATAGAAATCATCGGTTTATTACTCGAAAAGTACGGAATTTCGAATCTTTACGCAGATCT
>CM042082.1:13538773-13620773 GCA_023509865.1 Trypoxylus dichotomus
AAAACAAGTAGGCGGAAGTGATAATCTTCTTTTTGAGTAACAATATATACTATTTTCTTTATAACGTTTATAAAAACGTTTATAAAAACGGGTTGCTATTTATATGTCCGGAATAATAAATATTTTATCATTGAAAATGGTTTTATTGTATTTCAAAATATTCTCCGCGATGACCAATACACTTTTGCATACGTTTGAGGTGTCTCCAAAACACGCATTTTCAACGGATCAACCGCTGTTGTTTGTTCTTCACGGATGGAAATATGAAGAAATCATTTGGTGCCAAATCAGGACTCCGTGGCGGATGACCCATCAATTCGATGTTTTGAACGGTTAAATATTGAGTTGTTTGGGTCGATGTGTGAGAGCTCGCGTTGTGATGGTGAAGAATGACCCAATGTCACTTATTCTCTCTTTCTTATTTCTTCAAAAACTTTCGGGAAACAAATTCCTATGTACAATTCAAAATTGTCCATCCTACGATTTTCCAGTGGCATTGTAGCCATATGCCTGCTTATCCAAAAGAAAAACGGGCGACCATTTGCTTCGAGGTGCCTCCGACGCGAACAAATTTTGTTGGATTTGGCTCACCTTGAAAGACCCATACAATAAACTGCTGCTTGCTTTCGGGTTCATACTCATCCATCATTCGTGGCCTGTGTAAATGTTATACACGGCTTTTGACGCACCACGATTGCACTTCTTGGGCATATCTTTGCACCAATCGACACGAGCCCTTTTTTGAGCTTATGCAGCATCCAATGCGCACAATTTTTTTTTCACAGCTAAATGTTCGTGTAAAATCTTGTGTATGCTTGTCATGTTAATGCCTTGCTTCATTGCTTCACGCACAGCATCAATGTTTTCTGTTACAGCAATCGATTTTGGATGACTCTCTTTAAATTCGTTGCCGAGTGAACAACGGCCATGGTTCAATTCACTAAACCAGTGATATACAGCGGTGTTAGATTGTCAGTGCACTGCTATTGAGATAGTACACGTCGAAGGTCGTAGTAAATCATCGTATGTAAATTCTCAGGAATTAATTCCATTTTTTGAAGAGATGAAACCTTTAAATCACTAAACAATACAAATAGCATCCGTATAACAAAACGTTCTAAGTATGTATACAGTCAAATAATTTCAAACTAAAGTCAGATGGCGCCTAAGAACACCATTGTTGTCAATTTCGGATAAATGTATAGATGTGGTATAATAATAGGTCTTAATCCTATCCCTAACACTAATTATATTCTGTTCCAGTTGCCTTATTAGTAAATATTAACTATTATCTTCTGTCATATCATGTGCGATATGTAGCGGGATATAACAGCTTTCAGATTGAGACATCATTTATACAGCAAATTATAGATGTTTCGAAAAGTTCTTCCGTATAATGGAACATGCTGGAACATATAACTCCAGATAATTCACGCATACACTTCATAATCTCTTTCTAAATATTGAAAACCTTAATTCACTTAATTCTAAACCATATGCTACACAACTATATTTCTTAAGCAGCTCTTTGCGGCACAAAACCGCACCAAAATAGTACAGAAAAACATGAAACTTGTTTTTTGTGGCACAAGGTAGCACAAAACCAGTACAAATCATCGGTATATTACAAACGCCTTGAAGACGCCTAACCTAGCTAATATGAAAATAATAGTGCCATAAACACGCCTTAAAAATATATTTTTTGCGCTAAACATCAGCATATTGCAAACCTTCAACCATACTCTAAAAATTATTCAATTAATTAATTAATTTTACTGTCAACACCCAGTAGCATTACTGGCACTAATATGCCAAATTTACAACGACAAGTGATGTAAATTTTAGTCTACTGGTTTTCTAAGGGATTTTTAACGTTTAATGAAAATATTTTCATTTTGTTAGCAGGTGTAAAGGGTGAATGACTAACTTACAATTATGTATCTATAATTTATACTGATTTACTAGCTATGTTTAAATTCACTATCACTTTTTAAATTTTTATTATTTTCAGTGTTGAATAAAGGCAGAAAATAAGTATTGTATTCAAATATTTACACATGTACACATAACACTTGTTTTAAGTTATCTTTTCAGACCATCCACAAACAAGCGCTATAACTATGCAATTAGAGTACCACAATATTTTCTACTAGGAAGCACAAAATAGTTGAAGTATCCGAAATTCTCTAAACATACACTTAACATTGATTTCCTATAGACGTATTCTTGGCTCGGTCATAAATAAGGCTTTATAGTTCGTTTTAAACAGCGACAGAAAATTTTGTATTTCCGACACAAAATAGCACACGATAAATACTTTCCGAATTGAGAAAAATGTTCACACTCAGATCACATAAATAGCTGTACAACATAATAAATTCAGCGGTAGATTTTTTTACGTTACAAACGAGTTCAATGGGAGTACGTATTTCACGAAAATATTTATAACAACAATTTCTTACAATTAAGTCTCCAGCAGGACCATAAGAAATACTTGATAACTCGAGCAAAAGAGCGGTTACATTATTTATTTGGGACAAAAACTGAAGGAAAATTATGGTATGGCGAAAATGTAAAACTTACGATGGCGTCATGCTGGTATCTTTCCTATACAAGCAGCGAATTGATTTCGTTCAGCAGTTTAGATTTTGTTTTGTTAGAATGCTTATATAAGGTTTCTAGGTTTGCTTCTTGTGATACTTTTAACGGTGTTCCATGCAGCTTTTATTTTATTATTTGCTTGCAAAATGTAGTTTATGTTACAGTTCCTCTTTGCTTTTGTAAAATAAAATTATGAGACTTACAGTAAGTTTTATAAATATCTTGTGGAATTATTCGTCTTAACATGACGTCATATACTTGACTTTTGTTATTGCATTCGTTCTTTTAACTTTTATTGAACATTTAATTATAAATTGGTTTAGAAATATGTTAAAAAAAATATTGTGTAATAAAGTTAATGTTTACATTTCTGCTCTTATTTTGTTAAGGACTTAACATTGTTTTGTATTTTTATAAGTGAATTTTAAGTTTCTAAGGAAATGTATTTTATATGATTTTATTCTCTTTGCAAACGTATGGGTTAGCATTATTACCTTATTTTCATTTAGAATATTACTTTATTTTCATTTTTATCATTTATTTATTTTGCTCTCTTAGAATATATCCAATTTTATTTTAATATGTATGTAGATTACGCATTGTATATGTATGCAAGCCGGCCATTCACAATACTTTAACTAAAAGTGCTTAATTTATAAGTCAGTAAGTGCAACGTCGTCGAATGGGAGTTTTCTTAATATTTAATATGTACAAGCACGGGCAGCCGACTCCCGCGCGACGGTCGTGGTATTAGCGTTCGTGTACTCTCGGTCACCTCTCGTACCTCGTTGTAACGTGTACTGTAACGTCGTCGGATGATTTTTGGAAGTTTCTAATGGTTTCAAGTTTTGGCGGGAATCGTTGAGGCCGTTGTCGTCTATACATTTAGTTCTGGCAGGAATCATTCTGGTAAGGTTGTCGGATCGCATGTATAGATTCTTTAATAAGTACAAATCCTCGACTTTCTATTATCGTACATCGAGACTACTGTGTCCGTTGTCGTTTACACATTTATTTAGTCTTGTGTTACGATTCTGGCGGGACTCATTCTGGTAAGGTTGTCGAATCGCATGTATAGATTTCTTTAATAAGTACAAATTCTCGATTTTCTATCATCGTACGTCAGGGCTACTGTGTCCGTTGTCGTCTATACATATTTTTAGTCTTCGGTTAAGTTTGTATCGGAAATCATTTTGGTAAGATTGTCGGCGCGCTTATATAGGCATCTTCTACAAGTACGATCACTCCGCTTCTTGTTGACGGTCGTTGCGGCCCGTTGTCTTTTGTACGTTTGATCGGTCCTTTGTCGTATCGGAACTTAGAAATTTTTTCATTTAGTTGCTCGTCGTAGCGGACGAGTTTCACGGACCATTTTTCTATTTCTAATGTCGGCATCATCGCTCCGTTTTACTTGTCGGTGCGCATTTCGCACATTTGCTGGCTACTGGCTTTTTCCTTTCTTTGGGGCGCAGTAGCAGAGAGCTAAAGATTGCACATAGCGTATTATTTCAAACGAGAGCGCCTGGGTAGCTGTCACATTACTTTTGTATTGAGATCGGCTATTATCGCTACTGTCGCCCTCGACCAGGCGTTCAAGCTATTTTTTTAAATATATATTTTTTGCGCATGCGCATTGAGTTTCACTGTACAACCTTTCCTCTAGTAAATAAGCGAACATACTCTACAAGTAGGTATTGGTCAAGTAATTCAGGAATTTACGAGCAGGCTACAGCGGCGCTGTTCTTCAAACCAGAAGAACGTAACATATTTATTTTATGTAAAAATTTTGCATATTGTCGCAATTTTTTTGAATATATGCTCTAGGTTTATGCATATTTTCTCAAAAATCGATGCATGTATTCGTTTTTCTTCGCATATAATCCGGTCTCTATTCATAACCATTAGATTTTTCCAGTTTATTGTAGTTTCTGAAGTTTAGCTCTTATAAAGACGCTTGTTCTCAAATTTCTTGGGAAGAATAATTCTTAAATACAAGGCGGTATTTGGTCTAAGTCAAGTACGAGCCACCTTTGACATGTTGTGGGCGAAACTTTAGTGTCTAAATTCGTTCGCAGGCCGCGCTTAAAGGTCATGCATTTTAAAGTAGTGTTCATAATTTTTAGTGATAGATATCAGACATGAAATAATACGACAATGTTACTATAATGCAATTTATTAAAATAGGAAAATGAAATTGAAAAAATAGGTCCAACGTAATAATTAAATCATGAATTTGTTTTTTAATTGGGTTTTTCGAAAAGTCTCGCGGGCCAGATCAAATCTTGCAGCGGGCCGGATCCGGCCGGTTGTTGCCCACATATGTTCTAAGTAGCCGACCAAATTCATGCTTCAAACTCGCGTGAGCAATAGACAAATTGGATTTATATTGAGAATGTGGTACAGCATTGTTGCTTTGTTTTTGGTTTGTTTGTGGAAAATACTTTCGAAACATTGTACTAGCGGTTCTCCATGGAGTATAAATTCAGACTATACCATTTCAAAACAAGAGAGTATTGGTGTAATACTTCTTTCTTCAAAATAGGCTGCTACCTATAATAAAAAGTTGAGCGTTATTGTCACGAAACACATTAATTGCAAACACTTACTGAATACCTCACAGGTTTTTTAAGACAATCAACCAAAATACCAGACATGGTAATGCTGCTAAATACAGCTACTTATGATATTGGTGGATATCATTTACGAGAACGACAATGTGAGGAAACAAAGAACGCTAACACACGAACATGTTTCTGCCTACCCAACGTCATCGGCGTGGTTTCTAGTGACTTTTTGCTCGACATAGCAATACCCTCTCGGCTACTGTCACCATATCTAACCTTGCAGTATAAGTGAGTATTCTTGCCGCTAACTAGAGCCAAAAGGATAAAACGCTCGTCTGCCGGGCTGAAACACGGCGGAATCAAGCTGGTACAGTTTCTCAAGCCTCCCCCTGTATGTAGCAGCATTATCGTGTCTAGATAATTTTTTGTTTAAATATAGAAAGGAAATATTAATTGGAATAAGAAAACAGTGCATTTAGATAAGATTTACAATGTTAAGTCTTTAATACTGGAATAGTACTCATACGCACGTGCTGTATTTTAGATTTCATTGACTGCGACTCCGAAAGTGCATTCGCAATTCCAAATTATTGCAAATATAGTGGTTGGGACATTTTCAAATAGCTGCGAAGATTTGTAGAAATTAGCGGAAATAACAAGTTTCTCTCGCTGGACTGTCGTCGACATTAGTCATATTGACGCTGAGGTTGTTCCAACTAAATTTGTTTGCCTAGTCAATAGGCTACACAGCAAACACTCTTGGTGGAATGAAATTATTTACAAATAAGGGCTGCCAGGCGTGCCATCAGTTCGACGTACGGGAATTTTGAAAACAGTTTGCCTTGTTGTTTCAGGATGATACACGTTTTTTTTTTATAATTTGATAAAAACGTGTGAGTGCAATAGCAATAATTTGGACGAAATTATATTTAATCACAAATGTATTTAAAAAAAATGATATCCAGATAACGATGGTGAAGGTTTACGTCCCTACTGTATACGTTGTTTAAGGGGCTCCTGTTGTTATAATTTAAATTATAAATGAAAAGTCTGTAATCAGTAACTAAAGTAAACATCTGTAACATCCAATACCAGAAAGAACGCTGTATGGATTAAATATTTAAAATAATAAATCGAAGTAGATACTGACAAAGAATTAGATTCGTCGACCAAGAATAAGACAGATTCTGTGTTTATGATAGTAGTTGAGGCTTGACGCTCTTTAAAAGACATAGTAGTATTCAATTTTTCTAGACATTTGTCTGTAGATGGACTTTGGTCTTCATTAACGTAGAAAAAGGAAGGGACTACCAGACAAAGGCACGAACTTGTGTCCATTATTCCTGTTTTAATTTTTTTTTCCAAAATATCATGCTGTAAGGATGGAGAGCCGTCTCTACAAGAATACTACGTTTAGGTGGAGAAAGACTAGGAACTGGAATAGCGGCATTATTTAAATGTCATGATGGATTCAATGACTTGATCTTACGATATTCTGTTATTAGAAACACGAAATGTAAAAATAATGCTTTTCTGATTTATTAATTCTCCTGCGCCAATTACGTAATCATTTCCAATCGAATTTTCTGCTGCATTGAAAACCATAGCTGAATCTCCATAAAACAACAACAAATCTCGCTATTAAACTGCTTTTTAGTATATTTGATAGGGACTATGAATTATTATTGTCATTGAAATTAAGATCATTAACTGCAAGTTCATTTGGTCCAATCTCGTCACTTATGGCAATAGAAGTGCCCAGAAAACCAGTCATGGAACTGTTAGAAGCCGTTATGTGGCATTCTACGCGACTGATGACCACCAAAAATACCAGCAACCTTACAGCCGCGCTAAACTCGTCGACGCGTACCATTTGGATTGCTATGGATCTTGGACAATACGTTCTTCTGAGGTGCCTGTTGTCTCTGCTATCTCTTTCAGCTTCAATCAGCGATCGGCTAACACGATATCTTGATTCTTGTCGTTGCCAGCGGGTTTTGGGCGTCCACTGCGTGGTTCGTCACTTGTGCTTGTGCGGCCACTTTGAAGTCGCTCACCCAGAAGCTGATGGTCGAAAGTGATGGAGTACATCCGTCATGAACCTCTAGCAAACTATTTCAAATTTCCGTGGCCGATTTCCCAGCCAGCCAAACGTGCTTTATTACTGCACGACATTCGATTTTATCCATTTTTGCGAAACCGCCTGACTTGCTGAGAAAACACACTCTTAAACAATAACAATTGACAGTAGACGCCTGAAACTTTGACAGTTGCCATAAAAAGGGTTGCCCTTGCCGATCAATGAATCCCCTTCAACCTTCGTGCGCCATCTGTTGCCAATTCCGAAAACATTTCAGGTCGCCCTTATATCATTTTAGATCATTTTCCACGCAGAATTGGATACAATAGAACGTAATTTTTGCACATATCCAGTTGTAAAGTCCGTTCAATAAACAGATTTTTGATCAATTAGGAAAATGTGACATTTCTAGTACTATTTCAGTGTATGTTGGTTGGAACAGCAGATTCCATCGATCTTGAGGATTCTAGCAGGAAGCCACAATCTTTCAACTTCAGCTGCAGTCCTTGTTGACGGGCTTTGTAGCATGCTTTCTCCAGATCCAAAGACACAATGGTGGCGGTCTGTTTATAGTTTATAGTGGTTGCAGTCGAAATCACGACCTCAATAAGAAGATGTATGCGATTACATCGAAACGTCAGGACGTACATGGTTCTTTTAAGAACCAACGTCGAGCGCGAGACAAAACTCGAGAGAATAACAAGACATCCTTTACCCGCGAAAACATATACGTATATATATCGCCTTTCGTAAACATATTACTTATATAGATAAGTATTGCCAAAATTCAATCTTAAAAGACGTTTAATATACTGTACTCGCACATTTCAATCAAATTGTATAAATATGCATTATTACAAAGTCATACTTATAATCTTCAAAATTTCTCGTACGACGGTAGGATGGCACGACTGGCAGCATTTACCTTTATAATCTCACTCATATGAAGTATGTATGTACTGTGTGGCCTACCATATAGGCAAACAAATGTGTTGCTATGGATATAAAAACAAAAAAAAAAACAAAACATCCTGTCAAAGTTACACATGTTGTCCTCGTTTCTCCTGAGAATAATTAGTTATTTTCTTATATAACTCTATAATTTTACAAAGATCTTCGTTGTATCCATTCATAAAGTGTATCAGCTGCTATTACAAATAAAATTTGGAAGTTCCGGACACATATATTGGAAGCCGAAGACCAGTCCATCTTAAAGTCGAGAAATCACGTGCGAGTGGGTACGATTTCAAAGATGTTGATGACGTCGAATCTTCTTAAGTTCTTCAAAATTATTTGTATCTGTTCTCTCATTTTTGTTTCGCATATTAATTAGATTATTTAAAGATTAGTTAGACAGGAATTGCCTTAGGTTTTCTGTAAAAAAAAACGGTATGTATTCATTAATTTGTGTATAATATAATATATTTATCTTTTCAAGTTTAGATTTGGTTATTTTAATTAGAAAACATTATCACTTAATTTAAAACAAATAGAACAAAATTTAAATCAAAGAAGAATTTTAAAAAATTAAGGAGCCTGAGATTTTCCACCACAGAATATATATATATTTTTACTACCTATTCCTTTTGTTGGAGATTAAATTAAAACTGACTTTGTGGACAGCACCTATTTTGGATCTTGCAGTCACTCGGTCCAACAAAATCTACATTTACGCTCAACATGATGCCTCTTAAAACCTTAATTCACCTAATACGAAGTTAGAAGTGCCCCCAGACGCTACGCACCTATAGGTTCCACACCCACAGTGCAACACAATTGCGTATTTCTACAATTCATTGACCTTATTCTTCTCCTATTATCCTTCAGTCTAGCAGGATATCGGCGTATAACGAAAGTATTTTTATACTGCAAGAACTATTTGTCATAAAAAAATCCTTTCTCTTCTTCATGACTTCATTTGTTAGGAACTTTGCTTCTTACGATGTCCATCTTCTATTTGGTCTGCCTGCACCTCTTCTTCCTAAATATTTACAAAATCTTGCTCTGGCTGGCACTTGCATGCACATGCACATGAGTTCCTTCAATTTATTTTTCTCTTACTTTATTCTCTCATTTATGCCGAATATGTTTGGTCTGTTCTTCTGTCTTCATTCCTTGTTCTATCAGATCTTGTGCAACCCTTCACTCTTCTCAAAAATGTCATCTCTTATGTCTGTATCCTGCTTTCTTGTTTCTTCGTTGTTGTTCATCTTTCACCACCGTATAAATCGGTTGACACTGCAATCGTCTTGTAAAAATTTATTTGTGTATCCTTTCTTGATTTGTCTTTCAACGTTCTACTGATTGTTCTACAGATATGTGTGAATGTAATCAGTTTCTCCTCTAAGTCCTTATTTCTATCATAAGATACATCGCAGCCAAAATACTTGGTGTTACACCTGTTGCAGTACAGTATCGTTTATAACAATATTTTTCCTAATTGGAAGGAAGGTCAGAGTTTTGGTTTTATTTGTCGATATTTTCATTTCATAGTTTTGGTAATTTTTTTGTAATGTATATATCCATTTCTGTAGATTATTCTCAGTTTCGGTTAGGAGTACTAGATCGTCAGCATATAAGATAGAGTTTAGGGCATTTCTTTTTCCTTTAGGGCATTTCTTATTCCATTCCTTTATAACAGCATCAATAAATCAAGCAATTAAATAATGTTGGCGATATACACGAATCTTACCTAACTCCTTTGTTTGTTGGTGTTTCCTTAGTTAATCTTCTGCCTACATCCACTGTCAGAGAACCGAACGTTACATGATACTTCTTTGAACCATTTAGTTTAAATCATATGTAGTTCTGTCTTTACACTATAGTTCAGTCCATGTTTGCTTTAAATTTATTGCTTAGCCATTCTACACAGTACGAATTTTACCCTAGTTGACCGTTACGTAAAATTATGAAGTGACCACCTACGTCGAGGTAGCGAGGGGTAATTTTCGTACATATATATAGAAACGGATGTTAAGATTAGGGTAGAACTAGAATAGACATAAAAGAGTGCGGTTCTCAAAAAGCATATATTGTACTTTAACATTACATTTTAAATTAAACTAAGTTAAATAAGAAGAGTGTTTCAATTCACAAAGTAAGACCCACAACACCACTATAATTCTGGAGTCTGTGTATAGATCTTATTAAATGATGTGAATATCCCTGTTCTTTCACAGTATTCCATAATTTACGTCTGTTTGCATTATCGAAAGCCTTCTCGAAGTCTATAAGCAGTATGTGTGTTTCTCTGTTGTATTCCCTGTTCTTTCTATAATTTGTAGTAGAGTAAATGTTCCACCTGTGGTTGATTTCACTTTTCTAAAGTCCATTTGTTCCTCTTCTATTAGTTCTTCCGCTATGATTTCCAATCTGTTCTTATTGCCTTTTGGAACAGACTACTTTCGCTCCTTTCCAATCATTAGGGATAATACAATTTTTCCAACATCCACTAAATACATTCAGAAGTCTTAGGTGTACTATAAGACCCCCGTCCTTTAAAACTCTGTGTTCTGTTAGATCTATATCATCCAAACCTGTTACGTCTACTTCTTGCATTGTTAACGATTGCAAGGACTGTGTGGTTGTACAATTCACAGGTACAGCAGTAAACTCTACTCACACAAATATATTAATTAGGCGGAACGCAGCGTTTCGAGAGCACGTGGACTTTCATTGTCAACCGTGTTACCGACAGAATGTAAAAAACTGCACATGCAATTAAATTTCTATGGCTGTTTACAATCTATTAGGGGTCTAATCTCTTGTATGCGTGTATTTTCGGGAAAGGATGGAACGAAAGCGAACCGTATCTTTAACCAGGCCTATGGTAATAAATCAATCAGACTCGAGTGTGAAATTGGGGGCGGTTCTCTGTTCAATAAGTTTCCGTTCTTTTTCATAAATATCGCTTCGTACGCGTCTAATTCTCTACACGAGTTTATGCTTTTAAGAAGTTTAAGATTTTTTAAATCAATTTTATGTCCGAATTTTACCACATGTTTTGTTACGCTTGATAGTTTTGGTTTATCGAAACGAAAGTGTCTAATATGTTCTTTGAACCTCGTTTCGATACACCTTCTTGTTTGTCCAATATAAACTTTATCACAGTCATTGCATGCGATTTGGTAAATTCCAGACCTCTTCGTTATCTTCGGTTTATCTTTGGGATTGCCTAAGAGATTCTGTAAGCTGTTTTTTGCTACAAAAGACACGTTCATATTTAGTTGTCGAAAAATGTTGCTTAACCCTTTTACTGTTGGGTGAAGAGGAAGTGTTATAAATTTCTTATTACCGGTGCTTGTGAATTGTACAACCACACAATCCTTGCAATCGTTAATTGATTATGGCTCTCCAGCCCAAGAAACTAAACCGACTTAATTCATGCTGACTTCTTATTTCTGACGCGGTGTAAAAGGAACAATGTTTTCCCTAAGTTCATGAAGGTTAACATTTTTAGTAACAGTAAACAACCATCGAAAGTTATTATAGGGTCCAGAAAGCACTGACTAGCAAATGAAATAACATACCAATACGCCAAACGTAGTAAATTAGAAATAGAATTATACACATTGCACCTGAAATTAACAAAGAATTTAGACGAATACAATTTTCAAAAATGGTGTGATTTCCAAAGACGTAACGTCGAACGCGTTAACCGGCAATTTAAACTGAAAATGGTAATTGTCAATCTAGGCAACTCCAAAAAAAGTCACACGTATGTAACCAATCTTCTGAGACCTCTAATAAAGACGAAATAAACCTCCTAAATAAAGGATTCAAATATAGCATTCGCGGTCCGAAATCGCCTATCGAGGAATCAATCGCATCAATAGAAACAAACATTAGGAACTTGGATGTAGCTACGAAAGGAGTCTCAGAAATAAAAATTGTTTTTACCTTAAAGCAGATAAAGGAAATAAAATAGTTATTTTGGACAAACCGGATTATTACAATCGCGTCAACACTATGTTAGCGTCAGGACCGTATAGAGAATTAAAGAAAAACCCCTACCGTCAATAATTAGAATCACTAAAGATACTATTAAGGTCTGCTCCAACTTCAATAATAACCTGAAACTTAAAATAACAAGTTCAAACCCTACCGTTCCAAAAATGTATTATCTGACAAAAATTCACAAAGCAGGTAATTCCATGAGACCTATACTATGCGGCATTGGTTCCCCACATTGTCCAGATGGCTAGTGAATGAATACAAGAACTTGCCAAACGAAATAGATAGCCTAAGTGTAGAAAACTCCTTAAATTTTGTAAATACAATTGAATTAAAAGGTGGGGAAATCCTTATATAATTCGACGTTTGTTCACTTTTCACAAGCGTACAAATTCCAGAAACTATGGAGTATTTATATAAAACCCTGTGGACGTAGGATTATACCATACCTGCATGGTATGTATGTTACATTCTTCAAAACATTTTCGTCGGCTGTTGTTTGCGCAGATATTTCAAATTTTATTTCATTTTAATACGATATCGATCTGCTGACGACATTTCCTTTAGAGATAACCGCTGCACTCAATAGATAAATAAATAATATCAATTTGGAATCTGTCGTGCGGCGAAGATGTATTGCGTACATTAAATGAACAATTAGATAATTTTATTCATTTGTTTAATGATCAAAAATAAATAGGCATATGCATGTATCTCCCTTCTTACGAATTTTTATATGTATATATTTCGTATATTTCTCTCCGTATATGAAAGTAACTTAATTAATACACAATACGGCGCTGATAAACTAATGTGCAACTAAAGTAGTTGTAGATTACAACACATTTAAAAGAATGCCTAGAAGATAACACCAAGATAAGAAAACTTTTCGCTGTCTGACTTTGCGGACAAGTGTTTCTTTCTACTGGCACCTGTTAGCGCCAAGAATATTCACTTGTATCGTAGGATTAAGTTGGCGATAGAAGCAGCGAGAGAATTACATGTGTTTAGCATAAAACTGCTCGATACCACGCAGATGACACCGGAAAGGCAGAAATATGACCGTGTGTTAGCGTTTTATGTCTCTTTACATGTCTTTCTCGTGAATTGATGTCACTAATACCATGAGAAAGCTGTATTTACAGCGTTTTCTTATCTTGGTGTTGGTTGTAGATTGTATGCATTTTGGGTTAGCAGAAAGTTTGAAAATTTACATCTGAGCGTTATCGAATTTAAGATTTAAATAAACAGAGCTTATTATTAGGGATAAATAAAAAAAACTGCGTAATGGATATCATTTATTTGTTATTGTTATTGTCCATTTCGAGAACAGGTTAAAATTAAGAGTAATTAGATTCTTGTATATATATGTATATATATTTCAGTTAAACATTGGGAAATTTAAACATATTTCAATCTGAGATAATAGCTACATACATATTATGTTACGCACTTATTATTACAAAACACAATTATGAGAATAAGATATTAAATAGAAAATACACGAATATTTATTTCGTTAGCGTTGATACACGGGCAGATACAAAACGCTATATTGCCTAATGATATTGGCAATTGTTGACAATCTAACCTCGTGCATTGGCTGTTGTATCTTGTATTCCGTGTTTTCGTTCTTTTTGCTTAATTTCTTCGTGTTTGTTGCTTTTTTGTCCGTTCTTGCCAGAACTTTTTGGCGTTGATGATACTTAAAGTTTTTTGTAAACATGGCAAGTTACAAATTCTAGCTCTGTTTATATATTTTAAGAAAGAAAGAGGGAGGGGTCATCCATTATTACTGATCTCGGCAAAGAGGGGCAAACTATTTTTTAGGAATGTGGTACATATCTCGTATAAGGATGTGTTTGCATATTATCAGAACTAAAAAGCCTGAATATGTAGTTAATTTCGTGAAAGTGTAACTAACCATTCTTTATATGCACAGAAATCTAATTATATAACTCTAACTCGCTATCGAAATGCGCAGTAAAAATAAAGTAGATAACAGCACAGACCATCAAAATTATTAGACCGTTCACTTAGCGAACTCAATTCATCTTCGATCTGCGACAGGATTAGCATTTCAAATTAATATGATTTACTATCTATCCAGTGTATCAGTTATCTCTAAAGGAAATGCCACTTAGACAGCAGATCAATATCGTGCAATAAAATTTCAAATGATTAAACGAAACAACAGCGTATAACAAACATTTTGAAAGATGTAATACATATGTACGTATAGTATAAATCGGAGAAGATAGAAACAAAGACCAGAAGTTATGAGAAAAACCCTGTTTTCTAGCACCGCATCAAAATATAAAGGACACATTTAGTTCTCCAATTATGTAGTGCAGGAGTGATCAACTTCTTCTTGACTTTTCTTCTTAAAATGTGGCGAGCGGCGAAGTCGCGCACATATCAACAATGCAATCGCAATTGAATTTAGAGATCAACTCAATTCAATGGTGCGTGTTTTTGTGTTGCAAATCAAAAATTTTGCGCTGGTTTCGTCACTCAGATTTTTACTTTCAATTACAAATTCAGCAATTTTCTCAACGGTAAAGTTGGCAACCACCACAAAACTCGTTCTTAGCGGCACAAGATAGCACAAAACTAGCATAAAACATTGACATACTACAAACTCCTTACACAACCTTAATATGGCTAATACACAGTTGGTGATGCCGTAGATATGCTTCAAAGATGATATATTGTTTTGCACGACAAGGGAAACAGTACAAGATTGGTTCTCTGTGGCACAAAGCAGCACAAAACTAGCTTAAAAGTTTGCAGCCGAAGAACAAATGGAATTTGCATGTGGGAAAACCAGCATGCGTACAGCACCCCCAACAAAAATGCTAAAAATCTGGAATACCAAAGCGGCACAAAACTTTTGGTTTGCGGTACAAAACAACACAAGACTGGTACAAACCTTTGAACTATATAGTTATGCCCCAAATTTTGATTGTAAGGGTGTTGTTGACATGCGCTTCCCGAAAGCGTTATCACCCAGGCAGATGGAACTAGAAATTTGCTTCCATCTTTTTAAACTCAATTAATAAAGTAACTACACTACCGTCCATATTAGTTCGGACACCTAGTCAAATGTTGTAAACTCCACTAAAAAGTAATGTTTCTTTATGGGGAAATGACGCTAATGCTGGTTGGAATAATAAGACTGTATGTTTTGTAATTTTGTATATTAGAGAATGTAACTAATACTATGTCATACGAGTCTAGACTACGAACAGAGGTAGAATTAAGAGATTAATGCAAATTTAAAAAAGAAATTTCTTCCATTGTACCGAAGAGGAAATATAATTGCTTTTATATGTAAATAACATTTATATTGAGTTCGATTTGTCGTGCGATAGAGTGTGGTTGTTTTGTCTGTAGTGCGAATAAATCGGTGTTTTCTGTGCGTAAAAACAATGTCTAGATCTTCAGAGTGCGAACCTTCCGATAAAGGAGGGGGTGGTTCTATCGGCAGTGAAATTAGATCCGCGTTAAATACATTGAATTGTGAGGAATAAGAGTTAGAAGTTAATGATATAGAATACGATGAGCTGAATATTCGACCACCAATATTAATGAAGGTATTGACAGTGCTAATAGTAATTCGACGGAAGCATCGCAAAGGAATAAAGCGGAGTATCGTTATGCGGTAACAGATGAAGGGCCATTTCATGTTTATTTAGAAGGGGAAGGAAATTTAAGTAACACTCACCCTACGGCTATTGGTAAGCTACTACTAATCAACCACAAAGAAATTAACCAAAATGTTCAGGCAATTTCTTTCAGTGGAAGAAATGGAATTAAGGTAGTGTTAAAGTCGCCCTTGTCAGCAAACCATCTTTTAGAATCTTCCTTCTTGCGTGAAAAGGTATTAAAGCTTACATTCCACAATTTATGCTAAGACGAATAGGGGTTATTAGAAATGCCGATTCTTTTGAAATTCTTTATGTGAGACGCTTCACGAAAAAAAAAATAAGAAAGGGGGATTTACCCCTATAGCGTGTATTTTTTGTAAAGGAGCTCATGTTGCCACGGATCACAAGCAGTGTGGGTAATATAAAAAACAAGAAAATATTAAAATAATTATGGCCACTCAGAATTTATCATATAGGGATGCTAAAAATAAATAAGAATCTTCCTACTCGGGCGTTACAGAATTTTCCCGTATTGAGTGAGTTTAGTCCCAAATGTAAACGTCAATTACCAACCATCAATAATTTTAATACCAAGGAATATAAAGAAATCATATTCTTTCCCTCAGATATTAGCGGTAATGGTGCATGTCTTAACAATCCTTACAAACCTACTTCTTTTTTGATAAAGAAAAATATCTTATTGTCCTCCAAAATAGTAGCGGATATATTAGATACCTTAAACTCAAATATGAAAAATATATTAGCTTAGAATTAGTTCTGAGACAATAAATAAAGTCAATCCTTAAAAAAACAAAATGGGTAGAATAAATACAATGCAGTGGAATGCTCGATACATAAAATCAAATAAAGGTAATCTGGAAAAACACTTGGTTGATAATAATGTTAAAATTAGTCTTATCAGTGAAACATGGTTTAAACCACAAAATTTCGTTAATTTCAGCTACTATAATATTTGCCGTCAAGACCATTTGGGCGGATATGGGGGTGTGTGTATACTTTTGCACAAATCCTTACCATTCAAAGAAAACTTTTGCTTTCTTTCGCATTCAGGATGTAATGTGTGTCTCTGTAACAGTGATATTTAAATCATGTTGTTCAGTAACCTTTTTATTCGATTTATGTGAGACCAAATAGTAATATCTCATACCGGAATTGGAACAATTTTTTATTAAACTTGAGAAACCGTGCATAATTGGTGGCGACTTCAATATTCGTCATTTAGCCTGGGTAAATAACTTGTCTGATTTTGCTGGAGAAGAGTTCTTGCATGTTATAGAGGATAATGACATACATTCTTAACAATGGAAATCATACCTTAGTCCCTCGTCCGGGACAGCAACTTTTAGCTGTGGACATCAGTGTTTGTAGTCCCAACTTAGCTCCGTTGCTTACATGGGATGTTGTAAGAGATACTTTAGGGTGCGATCACTTAGTTATTAATATGAAACTAAGTCATGAACTGGGTAAAATTTAATGTTATGATAGTTTGTAAACAACCTAAAACTGTTATTGGTGGAATAACGACGGTCAACGGTCTTCGTGAATATTATGTCAATCCAACTGTAGAAAATTTTGTTAAACACAAACAAATGGCGGCCCTAGCAAAAAAAAAGTAATTCTGAAAAATAAGCGCTTCTCGTGGGCTGATTTCTGTTCTAGTCTGACCTAGGATACCCCTATTAAGTCCATATGGAAAGAAATTAGAAGGTTATCATTTAGTACAAATGGCAATAGGCAGGCAACAGTTGAAGGCGGATGATGTTCGTCATTTTTAGACAATTTAGCACCACCATCGGTACCAGAGTTATTACAAGTTTCTCAATATAATGCCTCGGCGGATCCTCTTTTTTCAAACTCTTTTCATATTAACGAGCTAAATTTAGCTATAAAATCATCTAACAAAAACTCTGCTCCTAGCTTAGATCAAATCCATTATCAAATGCTGCAAAATCTACCAACATCGGCGAAAAAACATCTCTTTTACAAATTTTCAATAATATTTTCAAGGATCAAAAGGTTCCAGGACAATGGAAGGATTATAAAATCATTCTTATCTTGAAAGCAAATAGTGTTGCACTGAATGAATTATATATTATAGGCCTATTTCTTTGCCATCTTGTCTTCTCAATATATTTGAAAAGCTTATAAAAAATCGCGTAAATGTTAATAATTTATTGTATCTCAGTTCATGTTTACCTTTCGACAAGCAAACTTAACAAACAGTAGCAAAATGCGTGATAACACACTTGAACATATACGTATATATTAAATATAATTAAGATTTTATCATTTCTACTTTAGCTGATACACACATTTGTAAAAAAAATATAATTTCTGATTAGATAAGAATGTCATTTCAAATTTAAAATAGCATTTATTTTTAGTAACAATAATCCGATTTAATATTTAATTGAAATTCTATTGTTTCCAATAGCGATAATTCTATTCGTCATGGAATCTGTTAAATTTTATAAATTTTCTACTGAAATGTCTTGAACCTATAATTTTTGAACTGACTCTATTGCTTGTTGCTTTGTTCTTGGATTGTTTGTGGAAAATACTTTCGAAAGATTGTACTAGCGGTTCTCCATGGAGTATAAATTCAGACTATACCATGGCAAAACAAGAGAGTATTGGTGTAATACTTCTTTCTCCAAAATGGGCTGCTACCTATAATAAAAAGTTGAGTGTTATTGTCACGAAACACATTAATTGCAAACACTTACTGAATACCTCACAGGTTTTTTAAGACAATCAACCAAAATACCAGACATGGAAATGCTGCTAAATACAGCTACTTATGGTATTGGTGGATATCACTTACGAGAAAGTCAATGTGAGGAAACAAAGAACGCTCACACACGAACATGTTTCTGCCTACCCGGCGTCATCGGCGTGGTTTCTAGCGACTTTTTGCTCAAGACATAGCAATACCCTCTCGGCTACTGTCACCATATCTAACCTTGCAGCATAAGTGAGTATTCTTGCCGCTAACGAGAGCCAAAAGGATAAAACGCTCGTCTGCCGGGCTGAAACACGGCGAAATCAAGCTGGTACAGTTTCTCAAGCCTCCCCCTGTATGTAGCAGCATTATCGTGTCTAGATAATTTTTTGTTTAAATATAGAAAGGAAACATTAATTGGAATAAGAAAACAGTGCATTTAGATAAGATTTACAATGTTAAGTCTTTAATACTGGAATAGTACTCATACGTACGTGCTGTATTTTAGATTTCCTTGACTGCGACTCCGAAAGTGCATTCGCAATTCCAAATTATTGCAAATATAGTGTCTGGGACATTTTCAAATAGCTGCGAAGATTTGTAGAAATTCTGCTTATTAGCGGAAATGACAAGTTTCTCTCTCTGGACTCTCGTCGACATTAGTCATATTGACGCTGAGGTTGTTCCAACTAAATTTGTTTGCCTAGTCAATAGACTACACAGCAAACACTCTTGGTGGAATGAAATTATTTACAAATAAGGGCTGCCAGGCGTGCCATCAGTTCGACGTACGAGAATTTTGAAAACAGTTTGTGTTGTTGTTTCAGGATGATACACGTTTTTTTTTATAATTTGATAAAAACGTGTGAGTGCAGTACGTTACGCATTTTTAGCAATAATTTGGAAGAAATTATAATTAATCACAAATGTATTTAGAAAAAAATGATATATTCGGATAACGATGGTGAAGTTTACGTCTCCACTGTATACGTTGTTTAAGGGGCTCCTGCTGTTATAATTTAAATTATAAATGAAAAGTCTGTAATCAGCAACTAAAGTAAATATCTGTAATATCCAATACCTGAATGAACGCTGTATGGATTAAATATTTAAAATAATAAATCGAAGATTAAAGAGAGGGAGCCTTAACGGTACTTTGCCTCGAACAACAATAAAATAAAATAAGGGTGCGCACCAAACAATAGCGAGAAGGACAAATAAAGAAATAAGAAAATTTAGAAAGAAGGCATTGGTTTCTAAACTATGAACATCAATCACATCTACCCTATCAGAGAAGACATCATTAAACTCAGAAGGCTGGACATGACTGTCAGGTACGCGTTCTTATCGTTTAATTTTAGTTTTAGGTTTTACAAGGTTATGTTTATCTTTTACCGTAGATACTGACTAAGAATTAGATTCGTCGACCAAGAATAAGACAGATTCTGTGTTTATGATAGTAGCTGAGGCTTGACGCTCTTTAAAAGACATACTAGTATGCAATTTTTCTAGACATTTGTCTGTAGATGGACTTTAGTCTCCATTAACGTAGAAAAAGGAAGGGACTACCAGACAAAGGCACGAACTTGTGTCCATTATATCTGTTTCAATTTTTTTTCCAAAATATCATGCTGTAGGGATGGAGAGCCGTCTCTACAAGAATACTACGTTTAGCTGGAGAAAGACTAGGAACTGGAATAGCGGCGTTATTTAAATGCCATGATGAATTCAATGACTTGATCTTACGATATTCTATTATTAGAAACACGAAATGCAAAAATAATGCTTTTCTGATTAATTAATTCTCCTACGCCAATTACGTAATCATTTCCAATCGAATTTTCTGCTGCATTGAAAACCATAGCTGAATCTCCATCAAACAACAACAAATCTCGCTGTTAAATCGCTCTTGAGTATATTTGACAGGGACTATTATTATTACTATTATTATTATTAGTATTATTATTGTCATTGAAATTAAGTTCATTTGGTCCAATCTCGTCACTTATGGCAATAGAAGTGCCCAGAAAACCAGTCATAGAACTGTTAGAAGCCGTTATGCGGCATTCTACGCGACTGACGACCACCAAAAATTACCTTAAAAACAAAGAATTAATCTTATGTTAATTTATAGCGTATGGGGTAGAACTTATCTACCTGATTCACTTATTCACTTCTAAGAATGCGACATAATCTGGCGTTCTCGATCTGTTACTTGTGATAAACAACTCGCATACGTATACAGAAAAATCCACGAAGCTTTTATATATTCTTTAACGAAATCATCTTGATAAATTCATATTCATAAAAATAAAACTAATAGACATTTACATATGTATATCAGCATTACCGTAGTTAGTCAATTCATATCTTATAAATAATCTACAGCGGGTTTCAATAAGAACGCAAGATTTGAATTGTCCGCCATGTTTGACAGTTATAAGAACGTGGCAGATCGAAGTTGCCAAACGGTTAAAGTTAGTAAACATGGAGTATCACACAAAGTTTGATTGCCACCATTCGTAAAGTACGGTCAATATTCGATCAACAGAATGTTCCTAATTCATCTACTCTTGAAAGAATAATCGAAAAATTCAAAAGTACTGGTTCCGTTAGTGATATGAAACACACAACGCGATCTCGTAGAGGTCACACAAAACACAATATCTTGAAGTGTGGCCGAAGGTCCAGAGACATCGATTCGTCATCGTATACAAGAATTGGACATTACAACAGCCTCTCTTCAGCGTATTCTAACTCAAGATTTGCATCTCCACGCCTACAAAATCCAATTGACTCAACAACTTCTGCGAACAGACCATGCACAGCGAAGAGAGTTCACCAATTGAATCCTTGAGTAAACAGAAGCGAATGCCGATTTTCCGGACAAAATTATTTTCAGTGATGATGCCCATTTTCACCACGAATGCTTCGTTAATCGGCAAAACTGCCGCATTTTGGGTTCAGAAAATCTGCCTGGCATGCAATGTGGTTCGGAGGAATAATTGAACCGTACTTCTTTGAAAATGAGGAAGGTAATGCAGTAACGATAAATGACGAACGCTATTGCACTATGGTAACACAGTTCTTTGTACCTCAATTGGAAAATATTGCTCTTGACATATGGTTTCGGCAAGGTGGCGCCACATGTCATACCGCCCGTGGAATATTGACTGTCTTGCACGTGTTTGATCCTGGTCGTGTCTTTTCCCGATTTGGTGACCAGGGTTGGCCGCCATGTTCTTGCGATTTAAGACCTTCGTATTTCTGGCTGTAGGGTTATCTGAAGTCATAGGTTTATGCCAACAAGGCCGCGACCATCGAAGCATTGGGGACGAAGTTAGACGCTCTGTCAATGAAATACCGCCACATGTATACAATAGTATTATTAGAAATGTTGTCAAGAGTACGCCTGGCACATGCGTACTCAAAGCTATGGGGGTCATTTACTAGACATTTTGTTTCATGCATAATGCCCAAATGTATACATTATAAAACAATAAATATTTCAATACTTTACTACAGAAAACCATGTTTTATTGAATCTTAAAATCTTGCGCTCTTATTAAAACATTCTTTATATATGGAGAATGATATTCTTGCTTGGTCTTGAGGTTTACATACATGTATGTACATATATATAAGATTATTAAGTAAAAAATTTTTACTGAATTTGAACTGATTTGTTAGAAAGATATATGGAATTCTTTAAGAAATGGCAGGCCACATATTTTTAATAAAATTCATTCACTAAATTATGTTTACGGATATTTATTTTCATAAAATATCTGCTTCAAGTAAATTTTTAAAGACCATATTGTCTAACTCCGTAAATTTGAGTAACACTTTAAATTGCCAGGAACCCCTTACGATATATCACTTTAAAGCATTTTTCACAGAGAATTTAATACAAAAGAATGCAATTCTTGCACATATCCAGTTATAAATTCCATTCAATAAGTAGATTTTTGATCAATTAGGAAAATGTGACGTTTCTAGTATTATTTCAGTTCGTGTTGGTTAGAACTTTGCAAAAGTAGTAAATAAATAATTAGATGATTACCTTTAGGACGTGCAGTATAAGCACACATATAGATTATACGACTGATTATTGTTTGAGTGGGATAATCTTGTCAACGCCAAATATCATGCTGTAAAAGATGACTGATTGGTTCGATATTATATGCTTATCACAATGGATATATAAGTTTTGCACCTGACCAGCATAGTCATTTCAACTGTTTGCTAGTTATATAAGTAATCGTCAGTTAGAAAATTGCTATCGTAGTACCAGTTAAGTTGCAGATTTCGTCTTGGTAAGTCTATCTCTATTTTACTAATTTTAGTATGTCGATATGCAGAGCTAACGTATTTCAAGAATTCTTTACAATTAAAGCACTTATGAGGTCCGCAAACATTTTGTATACCGTTAGAAACAGCAAAAAAACTTTAGATACATTTTATGCAAGATTACGAGCTTCTAAATTATTTTCAGATGTGCATATATCAACAACAGGTGCTGTATTAAATGTTTCTATAAATGGACTACCTACGTTACGAATTCTAGATTTTTATAATTACTTTTCATTTCTAAGCCATTTCTCTATAATGCACGTAATTAAATAACTCGCGGTTAAATTCACTGAAGTAACAAATAAACACAGTTCCGAATGGCGTAGCAAGTAATAAACTATATTCCTTGGGTAAAACTTTTCTCGCAGGGGGATTTTATACATTTACATGTCAACCCGATAGAAACCTTACATTCATTTCACAAACAAAACACGAATATTTACAATTTGACATAATATTCGTAGTGTTAAGTTAAAATAGGTAGAGGTAAAAGTTTCTCTCCAAGTCTGGAAATGTTGTTCAAATTGTTGGTAGTCGACAGTTCTGGAAAACTTTTTCAAAGTTGATGTTCCTTTTTTTTTGTGGTATCTACGGTAACTACGACACACGATTATAAAATGAATATTTTATACTTACAACAAATATAAGTATTCCTATCAACTAGCGTTTCCATATCACAGATCTTTGCATTGCGACATAATAGGGAAACAGTGCTTGTTGAAAGAGATGCGTTGGGTTGAACCAAATTCTTCAAAAATGAATTTATACAAACAATCTGATTGCTACATCGGAACAATATCTGCAACTTTTTAGCCACAAGCACATTCAGGTGATTATTCTCATTTTTCCTAATTGAAGGAGAAATAACCCATAACCAAATTTAAGGCACGCTATTGTGGAGCCATGAAACCGTGATATATTGGTGTCTGTATACGACACATTATTAGTCGATTAATATGTGCTCGTATTAAATCATGTAATGTGTATAGTTTTCCTTCCATTGTGTGTTCCATTCTATTTAAAATATATACTTTTTCGAAATGCGTAAAAGATCTTGTACATAAAGAACTAGTCTATACAGTTCGTCATCAGCGCAGCTTATTTTGGAAATGTTATCAACCTCTTCGTTGGGTTTTGGCTTCTATTCCCAGATGACTTTTGATCCAGCAGATTGCAGTTTGAGCTGAACTTTATTTAAACACCTTTAACATGTTAATGATATCTGATACAGTTGTATGAAATTTAGCTTCCTTACAGGACCCGCATTATGCTTGCGGAATACGTCATGAAAACTGTGCACTTGGCGTCTATATGTGAGCTGCACTATAATACAGCAATTGCTCAACTAAAGAAAATTGATAATTCACAGACCAAGCGAAACGTTATACATTCTTTGCACAATTTAAAACATATTATACACCGAGTTTTCTTATATACCAGAAAACAAAGGCGTTTTTAAATAGAAAACACATTTTATCTGTTGCTGATAATTACCATTCTAAATAAATATCGTAAAGCAATAAAGCAATTGAAATTATTCACTGTTTTAATAACATCTCAAAGAAATACGGATTAGTTGATTGATATGAAGATTAATTAGAGGCACTTACTGTAGATATGGGCAAACGAAAAATATGTACGCTAATTTCGTTTGTCACGTAGGCCGTTACTGTAATGCATGTATAAAATGATTTTTTCTACAAATATATCAGAAGCGTTGCTTTATGCAATATAAACCTATAGTTTGTCTATCTTGTTATTTTATGCAAGAAAGAAAATTAATGGGAATAATTTGAAAAAGCAGGTATCAAACTAAAATTTTTGAATAAATTTATAAACTAACGTAGCGTGGAAGTATGAGAATTGCAATGATCGATTTTTATTCTTATTTCTACATTTTTATGTACAATATCTGAATACACACGTCATTTGTTCAAACATAACTACGTCAGTAGTTATTTTTTGTAATTATATGCCTCAAGTTTTATGAAACATGTGCCTGCGATTGCTTTTCCCAGCCGCCTCCGACGGTAATAATTTCTTTATGTACTTACATATATAACGTCTTGTAGGCAGTTGTGGAAATATAACCTATCGCTTTTAAATTTGAAACAACATATATATGTATATATAACCAGAATGTATGTATTTCTAGAGGTTTTCTGCATATTTTCCATATTTTACACTTTTAGGTTATTTATATTTTATTACCCACCTAATGAAAAGAAAGACAATTTCACCTGTAAATTTCTAACGCTTCCTATACACAAGGTCGTCACAAATTCTTGGATCATTATGAACATCTTGATTGTTATTACAAGTAGACAGTACTTTTATATCCGGCAATGTTGTAAAGTGTAGCGCACACAAATAACCAAACAAAAGAGTTTGATAACTTTCAAGACGATTTCGAATTACGACTTTAGCCGAGATCCTCTACAACCTTGAGAAACACAGAAAATTGCACATTTATTTCCTCCGGTAGTAACCCATAGGGAAATCAACCAAATACATGTAAAATCAAAGAAATAGGCATCTATTAAAAAGATATATATATATATATATATATGAAACGTTTTGTACCGAAGGAGTTTTAATAATAACGGTCAGTTTATTCCAACATTTTTGAAAATTGTAAAATGCACAAGCTAAAATGACAATCACTAAATTTCATGTAATTCAACGAACTGTTAAAGTAATCAAAAGTCTTTATTTGATTTATTTCAGTTTGGTAATTTTAATACAGGCAATATCACAAAGAAACTTCTCGTATCCTCCGCTGTTCAACATTGACCTAGACGACTTCTTTAGTGTACTTAACAATACGTATTATCTATTTGTTAACTAACCACAAATTGAAAACAAAATCACTGAAAAGATGTTTTTCGTAACGAAAAGCAAATAATAAGTACCGTCTACAAGTAACGTTCAATTAGCATACGACGGTCCCGCAAGTTGCTGCGAAAAGTAATTTCCTATGCAACGTTGTGGAATCGTTCTAAATCAACGCAAAAGTAACGTTACTTTTGAGTCACCTTTTCTACAAACACTATATACCGTGCGTATCATTGCAGAAAATATGCCGAAAGCAATTATTATCTTGAAATATAACAATTTTAGAAGTTCCGTTGGTTTCTTAATGGTATTTGAATTTCCTTGTTACTACCAACGTTATTCTCAATATAATTAGTTTTTTTGTGAAATTTCTAATTAATTAAACTCGTAGTAGCAATGAAATTCAATTACCAAGACAATATAGATTGGGTTGTCGCCAGCATCACGATAAAACGATGTAACTTTGATTTTCAACACATAAAATTCTTAAACTTTGATCTCATCTGTGAGGTGGAAGCAAATCTAAATGACCGACGTGTGTATATCGTTCCATATATTAACGGTATTTTAATGGTTTTGAAAAAGAAAACTTTAGCTGTAATGTAACGGTAAGATGCGATTAATTGCAAGGGAGTGAATATTAAATATAATTCTTAAACATGCATTTTAGGATAATTAACATCATTAGTTGATAGTATTCTTTAATTCTACATTAATTGAGTAAAATAACTTTGCATTTAGGCGATATATGTATATGCACTGGTTGTTCATATAATATTGAGGTCGATGCATAAAACAACGTTGCTGATTACGGGTATAATTAAATCATGAGCTTGAAATGTTATTTAGTTCAACGTTGACTAAATGTTTTTTCATAACTTTGTTGTGACTTTGCAAAATGTTATTGCTCTTGCAGATGTCGTAAGCCAGTATCTAATAATAGGATTTTTAACGTTTATACCACGCTGCTGTCTAACATAACTTTAAACAATATTGTTAGTGATACAAATCTGTTTTGAAAATTTATGAATACTAAACGAAACTCCTCCAGAATTCCCGGGTCTATGAAGTATAACAATGCAGTTGTTGACCAGCCTTTGCCAGTGCGTTTTCAGATGGATATATCACTAACTTCTCCAATAACACTACTATATCCAATTCGGAAATCAACAGCTGTTCTTTCAATATCGGGTACTTTTCGGTGCGGGATGTCTTGCGTGCTTTGTACAGGCTCAAAACAACTTCTGTTTGTGGACATGATGATATTCCGAGCTTTCTCATGCATGATTGTGCTCTGGTGTTGCTTTATTTTCAACTTGGCTATTCGCACTTCTACCTTTCCATCTTACTGGAACGTTAGTAGGATAATACCAGTGTACAAGAAGGTCGATGGGGTTGATATTCTGAACTACAGACCAATTAGTATTCTCCATAATTGTGCTAAAGTTTGTGAGCGACTTCTGTATATTAGGTTGTACAACTGCGTTAAGCCATACCTCTCTATTAATCAATATGGCTTTGTTAGTGGACGGTCAACTGTTATCAATTTAGTGGAACTCGCTCAGTATGTCAGCGATGCACCTGACAATCGTCGACAAGTAGATGTTATCTACACGAATTTTACCAGAGCATTCGATACAATTGACCATTACATCCTAATAAATAAACAATCTGCTATTGGTTTTTATTTTTGTTATATAATGATACCGCCTGTTTTAATTAGAGTACCTAAATATTTATTCCAAATTTTCAATAGTTCCTTCTTGAAATGTTTGCATTTTTTTTGCCCGCTTTCGCCGTGTAATCAAAAAAGACTAATTAAAAAAAAAGTCCCATAAGCTACGTGCACTGTGAAGGCGCTCACTTCTTTATCGTAATAACATATATGTATATCGTTTTAGCAAAGAAGAAATTGTTTATGTTTAACTCCTTCAAAATTATTCAATTCAAATGAGAAGCATGCTACGTTTATGCGTACATTATTGAACTATTGATTATTCGTAGAAATTTTGTTACCTTAGGAGAGCACACAATCGTCTAAATTTTCATAAGTGGAAAGGATAGTCATAATTAATCATTACGTCAAGGGTGTTTGTTGTATGGTCTAACGTTCAGGCTAGCATATCAAGTGCACTATAGATATGCTATCGCCTCACCAACAAAGCAACGTCAAAGTGACTTATTGAAAATTTCCTTATCGAAAACAAACCGTTATTATCTCCAAAAATAGTATAAAAGTATATTCGAAGATCAAGGAGTGTAGCTTTCCATATTTCGAACAACCATTTTGAGAATTGATCGATATCCTTCCGAAGATCGAGGCATGGATAGCTAAAAACCAGTGCGATGTGTAAGTGTCATTGCATGCAAAAGCTGAACAGGAACTAGGTTATCGTTAGAAGTGCTCATAACGCACTTACTTCCAGGCGTAGAACTTTTTGCGCCGGAGCATTCCTAAATGTACAATTTAACGAAAATTACTGAAAATTTTTGTCGTCTTTTCGACATTTTTCACAATAAACGTCACGTCTGTTTGACATTTTTCGGGATAAACCTCACTGTCAACCTTGAAAGCCATTGACACCTTTAAGCGTTACTGTCATATTTGAACGTCACGGCTAACATCAAAAATTACTATCTTTTATGTTGCCATTGGTAGGGAAGGCGGTTGACTCTTACGCGTTTTTAGTGGGCGTTGCTTGTTTATAGCGTGATAATTGTTTTATATGATTTATAAAAAATATTTTCGCGTCTTTGTTGTCAAATATCGCTAGTTTCTTATTCTCATTTCTTAATGTACGTAATGTAGATTTAATTTTTTTCTATATTTCGTTTTGTTTTTTAACTCTCCACGTAACTGGCGGTTCGTATTTTAATTTTTATTGTTAGTCTTGATATCAACAAATTGGTAAGTTGTATGAAATATCTTCGTTTTCAAACCGCAAGCAATATTTTCTTAGCGATGGATTTCTTCCATTTATGTTGAATCTTAACAATTTACAAGGAACCACATATCCTGGCGAGAGAGGAAACTCCAAAAGTTGGGGTTGGTTCCGAAGGAAGGAGAGTATAATTGCCCATTCTGCTAAAGCAGTTTTGTATTTTCGAAAAGTTCGATAAGGTAAACGTCTCATCATTTTCTGAAAGTTTACATTTTTAAATATGGATGGGTACATTTGGATTTGTACAGTGAAGGTGTCGTTACGAAAGCAAAAAGCGAAGACGTGTTTGAAGCAAATCAACGTTCGCACGGGCACGTTGTAAGCTGAAGGTCTCGCAAATAATTAGATTTGTCAACTTATGGGTGCACTAAGTTTAATTAAGCGCGATAGAAATCCAAGTCAGAGTATCCCATCCAACTGCCGTCGATTGGACCTCATTTTGCCGGGAGGTGGTTTTAACATCATCAAATCCATGCCGTTGAAAGACAGTGGGTGTTCGGTGGTTACGACGCAGGCACCGGTAGAATGCTTGTGGTGTCAGTTCGGGATTGGGATGTGGACACACTACTGCTAATTCTAAAATAATTGATCCAGAAGCAAATACTGGAGCTCTCCATTGACGCCTTCAATCTCGTCGGGGAGCTGCATCATGGAAGCTGAATTGGAGCAACCTTCGGAAACAGTCCCTGAACAGGACGGTGAAACCGGGAAAGGGGTGAAGGATGACCCTTCTCCCGAGAGGAGATATTTTTAAAATTATTTTTGTAAGCATATTAAGTCTTATTACTTTAACCTTCTTATTTACATCTTTGTTAATAGTGCTTGCGTTTTCAGTGAAATTGGTTTAATTTTTTTTTTTGCGTTCTGGATTCGAGAAAATAACGTGTATCTTTTGTCTATTCACGTTTTAATTATTGTTGAGAAGGCCTTTATAAGAGTATATCTGAGGTTATCACACTGAGAAACTCAATTTCGGAGGTGAGCGAATTTTTAAATTCTTCTTAAGTGACGTTTATCGAGAAATATTACGAAACGATGACAGACGCGAAAATGTTGAATAGAAAGTTGACGTTTAAAGATGCAAGTAACGTATGAAAATGACGGTGACTTTTATTATGAAAAATTTCGAAAAGACGACACTAACTTTTAATATTTATTATCGTTAAATCGCACATTTGGAAATGCTCTCGCGCAGAGTTTTACGCCTTAACAAAGTTTTAAAATTTTTGAAAATAATTATACACATATGGAATTAAAAATTAATGTGATTGTATAAACAGCCTTCATGTCACTTTTTACATTAAATTAAACAATTTCTTAATCCCCCTGGCCAGCTATATTTTTTCTTAACTAAATACAAGTAAATAGAAACAGAGAATTTTGACGAGTTCCGCGTTCAGTTTTTGCATGAAATGGTATTCACACACACGTTGTTCTTCAGCTATCTCCGCGTGAATCTTCGGAAAGACATCGGCAATTTTCAAAATGGTTTTTCGAAATGTGGACAACTCCTTGACGGTTGGACGAAACTTTTATATACTTTTTGGAGATAATAACGGTTTGCGTTTGATTAGGAAATTGTCAATAAGTTACTTTATTTGGTAGAGGGTTTGTGTTAAATGGCATAAAAGATTGCTTCGGACTAATAATAATTGGTTTCTTTTGCAGATTCTACTACAATAACGCATCGTCAATGCGCAGCAATGGAAACAACTCCTGGAGCGGGATTTGATAAAGGAAGAAAATATGAATTAAGTGTAATCGCGCTACTCGCATCCACTCTTTCGAAAAAAAAAAACGTGGAAGATTATCGCATCTTTTCTGATCTGGCAAAATACTATCCTTTCGATGACGTAGTGGCCAAAGTAGTCTTCAAAGGATCGGAACAAGAGCAAATTTACGTCATTCAAACGAAATGTGACAACGACAAATTCAAAATAAAGAGGTATTTTGATCGATACAATGAAATCGTAAAACAAGAAGACGAAAAGAGTATTCAGTGCTGGTACTTTGCCGTCAAGGATGTTGAATATTTCAATCAACAATTTAAGAGACAAAGACTACTATGCAAAAAACGCAGTAGTGAAAACCCTAAAGACATTCTTAGTGATACACCGTCTTATTTACTAAAAACTACAAGGCGCAAATATAAATGTTTGTGCAACAACCTTTATTTATATTTCAATCAGCCTGATGCTCAAAAAATCCGCGAGAAACTCGAACAAGAATGGAAAGTTAGCGTTCCCCCACACTCGTACATCGAAAAATACTTTACCGATACGAAGGAAGGTTTGAATAAAATGTCGTTTGAGCACGAATTGTTAAAAATTCGCCTTTCGAATTATATAGTGACACCCACAAAAGCAATCTCATTTCAACACGAAGCTGTTGCGGAATGGAATCGGTTAACGTTAGAGCGGGATGTCACAATAGTGCGCAACGAATCGAATATAGAAGGCTATTTGTTTGGGTGCATCCTGCAAAATATTTCCAACACAATTGATATCACAAGATGGAACCACTTCGTCGCTAATGAAGGTAAAGTTAACGGTCACGCTATGCAGGCTTATAAGGCAGAAACTTTGAGAGATTTAGTAATACAATTGTGGGAGGAGAACAAAATACCCCTCCTCGTGGAAACTGACGCTTTACTTCCAGTTTTAAAAGAATTCCGACACTTGAAGAAAAGGTTCATTATAATAGACTCGAATCCTACGAATCGATATCTTGAAATTGAAAGTTACAAGCTGAGTGTGTTTAGGCACTTGGGTGATGTTGCAGCTGATGAAATCATGAAGAGCATTCCAGTTTCACTGCAATGCAGAAAACCGACTTCCTTGTTCGAAATTATTAAGGATGACGTGAAATTGATGGAATCTATAACTTGTTCAGATATTATTAACTTAATGAAGCCAAGAAAGGTATATCTAAGGAGAGAATGTTTGGATGGCGACAATTATATGCTCTTTATAATAGAAACGGCAAATTCCGAACAGCACCGCCACGACGTGCAACGGCCGAATGGAGCTAATATCGTAGTATATTGTAAGCTTGGTGAGAGTTATGAATATCACAATAAGTTTAGAGCGGATCGTCGGTTTAAGAGCTACAAAATCTTTCGTTTAAAGGATGGTGATAAATTAGCTTTGTTGCCAAGGATACCGGATCTTGGTACGATACAGTCTGAGGAAGAGTATCGTGATTTAGGACGTTTCTTTATTGACGAGAACGACGAAAGTGTATATGTTATGGAAAACGGAGTCATCATACCCATCATTGGGGATGTGCCGATTCGTGTCCGTCAGAAAAACATACCTCGTTATTTAAGAGAAGGTATTAAACCAGACAAGGAAAACCAAGGTAGTTCTAAACAGTCTACTACAAAGTATGGCGAGAAGTTGTTACCGGAAAATGATGTACTGAAAGAAAGTAACGACAAAATTATTGTTATAACAGGAGAGCCGGGAATGGGTAAAACTGCACTCTTACATTCTTTATTTCAATCTTGTGATTCGAAGTACTACATTCTGTTTAACGACTTGGCCCGCCACCAGGTCGATTTACGCAAGGGTAAACTGAAAACCTTCCAAGACCTCTTACGTGTCTCGCGCGATAATAGTTTACCCTACAAGCGCTTTTTAGATGGTCTACATGATTACGCCCATCGACTAGTATTAATACTCGATTCGTTCGATGAAGTTGTGGCTACGTGCAAGAAGCAGGTAGTAGAACTCGTACAAAACCTCGAGAAAATTAGTTTGCAAAAAATAGTCATCGCCTCAAGACTGACAGCTGCCGATTTGTTAATCGGTAAGATTGACGCCAAAACGTTTAAAATAGAAATGTTTGACCAAGAATCCGACAAACAATGCATAGCTGATTATTGGAATTTCGATATTAGTAATTTCCGTCATATACCGTCAGAATTTCTAACCACCCCTCTATATTTAAATATGTTAAAATACATCTCAGAAAACGAAACAAATCTGGAAGTGGTAAACGCTTGGAATCTCTATGAAACAGTAGTCAAGTTAAAAATGGAAGATTACTGTCGACGAATAGAGCCGTATATTCCAGACGACGACGAAGCACATTCTATTCTGTTAAAGCATGAAGAGTTGGCTCTGAAAGTTTTGTTTGGTGTTAACGAAGTGACGAAGAATTTTAACGAGACAAAGTCAAATCGCTCGAATTTTATAAGGCTAGGTTTGATCGTTCGTTACGATAACGAAAATCCAGTTTTTGTCCACCACACTTTCGTACAATTTTTTGTTTCGAAATGGCTGATTGAAAATGTTGGCAAGAACGATGCAAAATATATCTACCAGTTAATTCTAGAAACCAGGCGAGAATATGTATTAAATATCCACTCCGAAACGTTACCATTACATAAAGCTGTTTTAGATTACGATAATAACGAAGTATTACGTTTGTATAAAGAGAATAAGCGCTGCCTATTAGAAATGGATGGTCTAGGACGAAGAGTTCTTCATCTAGCGGTACTTTTTGCACATCGGTACTTGGACAGATATCGCATCTTAAATATTCTTATTCGGTCTATGCTTAAGGAAGGGTACGACATATACACGCGCGATACGATAATGAAGTGGACCTGGATCGATTATTTAGAAAAATACCATCGAATCGGGGAATTATTTGCATTTGATCATTTTCTCGCTTCGCAAGCTTATCTGAATTATTGCGCAAACCATGTAAAGTCACTAAATTATCTACTTCAACTGAAAGGTTTCATCGACTGTTACGATGCTGCTATTTCTCACTCTTCGATAAGCCTAATTCGTACACTGTTATCCTGGAAGTATGGCGAAGACAGGACTTTTGTAGAAATACGCGAGATGTGCTTACATTCACCAACGTGTATATCGCGGGAACACTTAGATATTGCATTGACGGATGAGAAGCTCGACGGTACTCATCTGGTATGCATTTATGGTAACGGAGAAGCTGTAAAAACGTATATCGGTAGTGGAGTAGATTTCAATAAAATGGATAAATTTAATTGTACACCATTACATTACAGTGTCATGGCGACGCAAAGTAAAGAAATAATCGGTTTATTACTCGATAAGTACGGAATTTCGAATCTTTACGCAGGTCGATATGGACGCACTACAATATTCAATATGAGCATAGCGACTGACGACGTGAATGTTACAAAAATGCTGTTACAAGGTCTAAATCGTAGAGCACCCGATTCTCCATCTTTAGACGCCATCGATTCCGACCTTCCGGGCTCTCTTCTTGATTTCGCTATCAAATGCGGAAGCATGAGTGTAATTGAAACACTGTTAGAATATCATTTTGACGTTGGTCTTTGTCTAGATGGGCATTTGCGTACGGCGGTAAAATCTCAACAGATGGAGATTATTGAATTATTATTACAACATGGAGCAAACCCAAACTCCAATGACGACTGGCATTTCTGTTCAATTCTCCAATTAGCAATTGAAACCAAAAATGAGAATATCGTCCGTATGTTATTGAACCATAATGCCGACGTCAATGCGATTTGTATGTATAGGACACCTCTGACACACGCCCTAGAAGTATCGACACGCGCTATCGTCAAGTTGCTATTGCGAAATGGAGCTGACGTTAATTTAGTGGACAGATCTAATAGGACGCCTCTCATGCATGCCATTAAGAATAAGATCAATAAGGATATTCTTCAACTATTGCTGAATTTTAATGCCGATGTGAACGTCGAAAATAAGGATGGCGAAACGCCTTTAGGTATGGTAATAAAAGGAAACAAATTAGAAATTATCGAAATCCTTTTACAAAACGGAGCTCACGTAAATCACGTGGACTCAAGCGGTTGGACGCTATTGATTCACGCAGTCAAGAGAGAAGACGATTATGCCGTTCAAGTGCTGCTGAATCTAAATGCTGACGTTAACATCAAAGGCGAAGATGGAGTAACGCCTCTTTGTGTGGCAGTAAGAACACGAAACGCCGATATCGTTCAAATCTTGCTGGAGAAAGGAGCCGACGTCAATTGCTTTGACGGTTATGGCGTTTCACCTCTAATGGCCGCCGTCGAAACGGGAAACACAGGGCTTGCAAAAATATTATTGGAAAACGAAGCAAACGTGAACTTAAAGAATGAATGCGGTGTTACGGCGCTCTATGCTGCCGCATTTAAGAGAGACGTAGCGATGATTGAATTATTACTGGAGCGCGGTGCTGATTCGAATATTGTAACAATGGGCGACGATATATTCCGTAATGCTAAGAGAACGGGGAATCTTGAAGCCGTCGCGTGGTTGTTGAAAAATCGTCCAACCACATCAAACAACTCCAGCGATACTCATGCAGTCGCCATCATCGAAAGGGTTGCGGAAAATTGGGATGGCATCAGTTTGGACGATGAACTCCGTACTCTTGACCCGGGACATTGCGACTTAGTGGAACCGCATTCCAACAGTGAGGATAAGGTTTCGTGCGCAATTTGTTTCCTTATTAACGAACCCAGTAATGGAGACGTAATTGATATTTTTATTAACAACGTCACCAACCATAAAATTGTAAATCTGATTGAACGTATTCCCAGTACTGGAAATTATAAAAATGTAAATAGTCTCAAGATTCTATGGCGATATTATGAAAATCGGTTTCAGCTACTTCGTACTGTGATTGAATTAAATAACATCGACATTTTTCATTGTTTACTTCAAGATATTTGTTCGAACGAACTCGATAAGGTTAGCGGCAGTCTCCTTTGTATTGCAGTACATAAAGGAAATACTTTTATCACTAACATGCTATTGGAGCGAGGATATGCGGCGAATAAGCCAGATCTAGATGGTTTCACACCCCTGATGATCGCGGTTTGTAATGGAGATGAAAACATTGTGAATAAGTTATTACGCAGCGGTGCTGATGTTAATTTCGAAGCAAATGATACTGGCCTTACAGCCTTGTATATTGCCGCGCTGATTGGCGATCGATATATGGCAAAAAAGTTATTGGAGTATGGAGCGAATAAAAATATTAATACGTCTGAGGATGTTTTCGAGTCTTGCGTGAAGCTAGCACAGGTTTATGGTGATCTAAGACTTTCCGCATATTGCACATTCGAGAATAGAAACAGGATTAAAGACATTATTGAAGAAGAAGCACGGAAAATAGCAACCCAGGAAGCTAATGATGATACTGATGATTCACTAAATAGTGATTATACCGATAGTACTACAGATAATGATGATATTGTCCATAGAAAGTATACTATGTTTTTGAAAAGTACTGTAGCATAACGTAAAGAGGATTTCGCCACCTTTAGGATATGTCATTCCGTTGATTTATTTGGTAAGTGTACTTATATGTTCCTTCCAGTTTAATCTGCTATCGATCTGTAACCTTAAACATTTTACGCGAATTTTTTGTTACTGTAGCTTACCTTTGTTTTCTCCTTCTATATTTGTTACCTCCTTTTCGATTTTCATCGCTACGCTCTCGATTATAATTATCGGAGTATCATCAGCAATCATATTAACGAAGAGACTCGTTTTGTCGCGTGCCATTTGTGTATAAAATGGATCCCTGTTGTAGTCCTCGTTGTATTGCTAACCAGATCGATTGTGTACCTTTTCATTCGCAAGTTATTTTCACGCATTACATACAATAACGTTAACAGAATTGTATTGTATCATACACCTTACCTCTATGCCCCATGACTTGTAACTTATGTAAGAGGATGCTGGAACTAACACTATCAAATGCTTTATTTTAAATAGATCTGAAAATAATCCAATGTCTTTTTTAGTTTTTTTTTTTGCTTCACTGATTATCATATAAAATGCGTGATTAGTAAATCGGATAATGTATGTATGTATACTATGCTAGGTACATTATTTGGTGAGAAAACAGTAAGATTTTACTGTGACTCTAACTCTAACTTTACATAACAGAAAACTACCGCTATTTTTCTGTATTTTGTCGATTTTTGTAAATAAGTTTTAGAACAATTGTGTCGGAAATACATTCACTTTAGAAACAACAATTCACGGTAAAAGCTAATAGTATACGCAATATATTTAGTTTTTAGTAATTCATTTCCGCCTACGACCGACGTGTTATTAAGACAACGAATAATGTCACAGAATCTCTTTGGCTGTATATCTACACTACTGTATATGGTTTCCACTCTTGCCTATGTACAGTTACGATGTACGTAAGATATATATATTTGCAATAATTGCAGTTATTCGAGCTCTCTTATACATGTAATGTACATTAGCATGTGTATATGTAACACATGGGCTGAAAAGTCCCGAGCCTAACAAAGAAAACACGGTCTTTTTGGTTCAAAATTAGCTTTATTCATCAACGTAATCTCCATCAAGAGCAACGCAATCATTCCAGCGCCGCTCTAACATTTCAATACCACTTTTGTAGAACGATTTATCTTTTGCCTCAAAATAGGTCTCAGTTTCAGCGATAACCTCTTCATTCGTGCGAAATTTCTTACCGGCGAGCATTTTTTTGAGGTTTGCGAACAGACAGTAGTCGCTGGGAGCCAAATCTGGCGAATACGGTGGATGTGGGAGCAATTCGAAGTTCAATTCATGTAGTTTTGCCATTGTTTTGATTGACTTGTGATACGGTGCGTTGTCTTGATGAAACAAAATTTCTTTCTTTGCCATATGCGGTGGTTTCTTTGCAACATCGGCCTTCAAACGCTCCAATAACGCTATATAATATTCACTGTTGCTGGTAGTTCCTTTCTCAAGATAGTTGATGAATATTACACCACGCACATCCCAAAATACCGAGGCCATAACCTTTCCAGCCGATTGTTGTGCTTTCGGGCGCTTTGGACGAGGTTCACCAGTTTGCTGTCCACTCAGATGATGATCGTTTTGATTCCGGAGTGAAGTGATGGATCCATGTTTCATCCATTGTCACATATCGACGCAAAAATTCCGGTTTGTTACGTTTAAAAATGGCCAAACACTGCTCAGAATCATCAACACGTTCTTGTTTTTGGTCAGCAGTGAGCAAACGCGGCACCCACTTTGAACAGAGCTTTCTCATAGTCAAATGCTCATGCAATATAAAGCCAATACGTTCTTTTGATATCTTTACGATGTCAGCTAACTCACGCAACTTCACTTTTCGATCACTCAAAACGATTTTGTGGATTTTTTTTATGTTTTCTGGTGTTACCGCCTCATTTGGACCGTCCACTGCGTTCTGCATCATCGGCGTCTCTACGACCACGTTTGAAGTCAGCAAACCTACGTTTTATTGTTGTTTCTGATGGAGCGTAGTCCCCATAACACTTTTCAAGCCATTGCTTCCCTTGAACGATATTTTTTCCCATCAAGAAGCAGTGTAAAATTAAAACACGAAATTGTTTTTGATCCATTGTTTTGAAAATAACAAAAGTAGCGTGACTCTTAGCACAATAACTCACAAACTAATGAATAGAATATCATGAAATTTTAACAGCTGTCTTTTGAAAGTTAGTACTAACTGAGAGAAAGGTGACTGCAATAAAACTAGCGTCATCTATGTGTTACGCCCGGGACTTTTCAGCCCATGTGTTACATTTTATGCATTACCCCATAGCTTTTCATTAACGATTCACATCTACAGTCTGAGAACTGACGCTACAAGTTTATTTCTCGCGCTATCTATCTATCTATACTTCCGCCTTAAACCAGCCAGTTTGCAAATAACACTAAATAATTCGCTCTTCTTCCCTAATTGAACTAACATATACGAAACTTTATTAACTTATGAATCCATTCTAATATTATTAAATATTAGTTTATGTTTCAATGATAACGTTGAATTGAGGCGTTTACGTGAAGTTTGAAAAAATGCAAAGATTGCTCCTTCTAATTTTAGCTTATTGTCGAAGATAAAAATGTTTAAGAATTCTAGCTACGCTTAATAAATCTAATTAAATAATTCAATTGAGCAATTAGTTCACTTGATTGTAAGAAAGTGAAATTAAAATTTAGGAAATCTTGGCATCGAACAGATTCGGAATGGATCTTTGTTTACAATATTCAAACTACATTTATTCGATATAACAATTTAAGCTAAGATACAAACATGTATTTCAACATTATGTACAGTAAAGTAATACAATCTAAAGCAAATGTAAGAAACTAACTATTGTAGTCTTCATTGGGATACAATAAGATTGACTAATCTCTGCATTCGTAATATACAGTTTACAACAACTTTTAAACTGTACACTCTCAGATGTAATGGTTTTATCTACGTTAGTAGTATGCGTACAAGTAAAAGTATTGTTCTAGAGATGAAGTTGGAGATGTGAATTAGGTGCAGAAGGGCACTTTGCGACATTTATATTGTATCTCCAAAAACATTTTCTAGCGGTACGTATAAAGTTTTCAAGCTCTTTTCATCATTTTCTCTCTTTGTATTATTCATCGTGTTACCATTGTTGTATTGCACATTTCTCCTTATAATTAATTTTAACTTCCTTGTTAACAAGATAAATTTTGACCATATTGGCTATTGTATTAATATTTTTCAATTGTCAGATTTATCACTCGCGCTGCGTTATGCGGAATGCGCCTGAAATGCAGCAAGATCAAATGTGCCGCCAAGGAGTGAAACTCCTCCTGTGATTATAAGCAGCGAATTGATTTCGTTCAGCATTTTAGATTTTGTTTTGTTAGAATGCTTATATAAGGTTTCTATGTTTGCTTCTTGTGATAATTTTAACGGTGTTCCATGAGGCTTTCATTTTGTTATTTGCTTGCAAAATGAAGTTGGTGTTACAGTTCCTCTTTGCTTTTTGTGCAATAAAATTAGGAGACCTACAGTAAGTTTTATAAATATCTTGTGGGATTATCCGTCTTAAAATGACGTCGTATACTTGACTTTTGTTATTGCATTCATATAGAACGTCGTCATTTAACTTTTATCGAACGCTTGTTTATTATTTTTCGTATCCTTTCAGATATTCTTCATAAATATTTATTATGCTTAATACCTAAATATAGCTTGTTTGGGCCCTGTTCCTACAACGTTATGTACCAGTGGACGTCTTTTTTGCGTTCCCTTATGCCATTTAGTTGTTCATCTGTGATTGTTCTTATCCGAAATATATCTTTTCGTGTATAAGGCATACCATTTTGAATATTCTGAACATAATGATCCGACACTGCAAATCTGTGCACGAGACTGCTGCTTGGCAATTTGGGTTGTGTGAATATATAATCATTGTAACTACTTTTACCTGTATTCTTTTTGGCTCTGTAGTTGTAAACTCTAAAGACAGTAGGAAGCATAAAATGCCGTTGAGTTTTTGTCAGTATTAAGTACATTTAAATTAAAATCACCACGTGCACTGACCGAACACTTCAACTTATAGATTCAAAATTTCTTCCATTATATCGAGAAATAATTGAAAGCTACTTGCTAGTGAACAATATGTACATAGATTCAATGTAATGAATTTTATTTTGGAAATTATTACTTCTCAGAATTTTAAAAGGAATTCTATACTCTCTTCTTTCAGACACATCAACTCAATCCAATCATCTTCAGGAATGAAGCCCATTGGAGTAAGCAGCGAAATTAAGCTGGAAGTGCAAATTTCTATGCTAAATATACGGTGATCAATTTTAAACTCACTTTGTCAAGGAATACCTCTTTGTTTTTAATCTTTTTGCTTTCTGGATATGTAATATCGGTAGTTTATACCTCTAAATCACTTACCTATATATTACTGTCGGTATCATATGCTACGTTCAATTGTAATTTATCGTAGTTCTAAGTTACATACGTTATATTATAGTTACATTTTTGGAACGGTTTTGATTTCTACATTAACTGTGCCGTAGATTACGTTTAACTGTAGTTTATCATAGGTTCTAAGCCAAATACATTTAAATGGTGTACATATTTCTATACCGTTAATTATAACATAAGTTAAATTTGATTGTAATTTACGTTTTTGTTTTCGTATTATAATAAATTTATCCTACTTAATTTGAGCTTTGTTGCTTTCGTTGTCAGATTTGATCGTTTAATTTTTTAGCAGCGCCCAAATAAATAGAAGTTTTATTTTGTAAGGCGACAATATCTTTCGGAGGCAGCTCGTGGGCTTTCCCATATAATGTCTGTGGTTTTCTCATCGATCAATTGGAGTGGAACCAAGGATGTGATAAAAACACTTTCACCTGCACGTGATGCGTCTTGGCTTTGGTATCATACGGGATGTATCCCGAACTGCCGTCAATGCCACTCCACCTATAGTTTATTCCAAAAAGGGAGAGATAAAATTCTAACCAGGCCCACAGCCCAAATTGCAACCTACATATTTGTGAAATCAATTTTACGCAGTAAATTTAAATTTGAAAACCTCTCTGAAATATAAAATCTGTACCAAATAAAATTGTATATAGATTCTTCAGAGATTATTCTACAACTAAGACAACAGTAGTCACATAAAAGTAAATAAATTTGTCTAGAAAGCACATATTTCATTTATTTGTTGAAAAACGTTGAACTAGTGAATGTCATTATATAGATAACAGTGTATAGATGGTAGTACACAATAAACAATAGAGTTGAAAATAATTTAAGTTTTAGAGCCAAGTAAAAAACCCGAATATGGAGTTAATTTCATTAAATTGTAGTCATTCTCTGTGTGTATAAAAAGCCAATCACATTTAACTTTAAATCGCTTTCCAAATGGACAATAACAATCAAATGAAATGCATTAAATATTTTTTTCATAAATGGAATTTAATAATTATGCTTAATAGTAAGCTCTCTCTAAAGTTTCAAAACCATAAGCCGCCGCTTCGATGTAAATTTTCAAAATTCCTACCAACCTAAGGCCAACAATGTGTAAGCATATACAATTATTTTTGTGGCATAATACTAGTGTGTTTACGCTGTGATATACTATTAATTAAATTCCTTTCATTTGCAGACAGAAGCACGCGAGATATATACGTATGAAATAAACAACTGAAAGGAGTTATATGTATATACCTATGTATTTTAGATAACAGTACAAAACATCAAAATTATCAGATCGTTCATTTTGTGTAAGGAATATGTCGATCTACGACAGATTTAGCATTTCAAGTTAATATTATTTATTTATCTGTCGAGTGTACCAGTTATCTTCAAAGGATATTTATGCATGCACCACTACCTTTGTATGGAGGGTACAACCCCATTTAATTGTTATTAGATAAATGCATCTCAGTGCTGGGCTTACTTGTGTGTCCCTTCAAGGGAGCCAAATCTTACTTCTTTGTCTTGATTTTGTCTAAGGGACATTGATTTAGGTTTGTAGGGGAGCGAAACACTTTCGTTATTTGTATATTTACAAGGGAACCCAATAGTAGCGAATGGCCGATTTCGAAACAAGAGTATGTGATGTCACGGCTACTCAAGCGTTCTCGTATCGGAAATAATAGGCGCTGTTAATATTTTTCTAGCTCTTTGCTACTGTCCTCCTCTAGAACGGAAAAGTCAACAACCAATAAATGTGCGAAGTGTGCAACGACAAGGAAGTGTTGAAGTCGATATCATATATAGAAATTTGGGCCCTTAATCTCGTCCGCGTCGACGGACAATTAATGGAAAAATGTCACGTTATAACGGAAGACCTTCGATAGATAGATAACAAAGGACACTGCATCCTCTGCGACCGTCAACTGAAAGCGGAGATATTATACTCGTTAAGCTTGTGGCTATATACGTTCCGACGAAGCTATAAAAAGATTGTCGCTACAATCTCAACAGAAAAGCAAATTTATGGACAAACGACAACTGTCAACATAAATCATATTAAAGACAATAGAAACAATATAAAAAAATAACAAAATAAAAGTAATAAATTCTCAAAAAAAAAAATAGACAGAATAACATAAAGAACAAAGAAACAATGGTGCATAAATTAAACAAAACCAAAATGGATCTGTACTTGCTGTTTCAAAACTTTTTAATATACTTTGATGCGGAATGGAAATTGGACTATAACTGCCGATATCGGCTGCATTAGCATTTTTGAAAATTGGACAAATCCTGCAAGCTTCCATCCAGACAGAAAAGTGCATGTCTTCAGGACCAAATTAGATATTGTACATAACCGTAGAGAAAGGACGATGGCGCAGTTTGTCAGCAGGAAACTAGGAATCTGGTCAGACCCGGAAATTGGTTTGTTTTTAAAAGTTTTCATTGCAGATAACACTTCAACCCTCAGCGAAGTTAAATGTAGGTGAGTACTTGAATAATAGTTAATATCCTTATTAGGAGGAGACCGATTTCAGACTTGGAATACACTCCGAAAAGGCCTCGACAATCAGTTGTCAGCCCTTAAAACGCTCCCCATTTCCATACATCACTCCGGGAGTTCTACTAGTTCCTCTGCGGGTACCAATAAAAGACCAGAAGTTCTTGACATCCAGACACATAGACATTTCAATCTTAGAGATATAACAGCGACAAACTTGCATAATCAATGATTTTGTTAGATTAAATCAACTAAGGTCCCCGAACTTTTATACTTCTTCTATAACTTATATTTTAGTTTAATATTTCTAATGATTTCAACAGTACACCACAAAAGAAAGCTCATAGGTCTAACTCGTTGAGGGTGGATAGAAACAAATTTATCAAGCATTTTATAAATTATTTCTTAAAATTTACTACGAGCAGTGTTAAGATCTACGCAGTTGTCTAATATTGACCAGTTCGCACCAGTAATGACCTCCTAAAGAGCGGAAAAGCTTTTCGAAAATCATATATTTTGTTCGTGCTGTCGGTAGGAAAGTTGACGCTTGCGATACTGATAAACCGGAATGCAATGCTTAAAGTTGGGTGGAAGGCCAGAATCCTCTAGAAGGTAGATCATCTCGAGTCGCTTCACAAGAAATGGTTGAAAACACAAGATCCAATAATTTATTTTGTGAATTATACACACCTCTGTATTGTTGTACGTTTAATAAATCACAAAAGTTATCCAAAGTGGTAGTTTGCTGAAAAGTAGGATTGTTGTGACAAAAGTTGGGAATATTAAAGTCCCTAACGATAATCAGCTTGACAGTAGTTAAGTGATAACTTACGAAGTGATCTATCGAAACATCGAGATCATTTAAGCGAAGGTATGGATGGCATATACAAAACAAAGATGTATATGGCGGAGTTGTTATAGGAGCATTTACATCCAGTTATATCTAAACCTGTAAACTCGGTTATTAATTTTGACATAGCAAGCTATTATACACGAATAATAGATCTGCACGCCAAGAAGACACCCCTTCCGCGACTAAGCCCTGTTAGAGCAAAATTTCTATCGCATCTAAAAATATTGTAAGATGGCGGAAAGAATTCCATATTGAAGACATCTGAACTCAACCAAGTCTCGCTTAACGCTACAAAATCATATTCACAATCGCTAATATTACACAAGAACTGATTAAGCTTATTCTTAATGCCTCGCACCGTATTGGTAGTACAGGTGAAAACAAGAATTGAAGTTATTTAGGCTATATGTAGTATTATTAGCGGTGATACTATTATTCTGGTAATATATTTTGTATGACGTACTTGGTCTCTTAAGTACTATTAGTTTTCCGAATTAAGACGAACAATTGTTACAACGCCATTACGATATTTAATTATCAGGTTATTTTCACCTGTAGCAGTTCGAGAGACATTAGTTCAGATTACACAGCCTCAAACACTAAAATTTGTTTGGGTGTGCGATCGGACGATGCATACAAATGTGAAAATCGAAAATCTTTTTTGATATCCTTAAATATGCGTAAAACTTCTTCAAGACATCTTCAGTTGTACAAAGACGTATGCGAATTGGTCGTAGTCGATGTTGATTACAGGCATCGAATTTTCCGAGCCTCGTACGCTTGATTTGGCTAGTATCCACGACCGTTTTGCCGCAACAAATTCTGTATCGTGGTTGTATCTTGTTCCACCGTGCCTGCTTGGATGTACCGTTTCCGGGACTACCATAGAATATGATATTCTGAACGCGCCTATTCGTTTCATAAATTTCGACTATTATCTCGTCAGTAACAAGTAAATCAGCGCAATTCGCTGCAGCAGTGTCGCTATTTAACTTCCGACAATTTTCTTTATGATCCCGATTTTCCTCTCTCAAATCGTTTATTAATGAAATTAAGTTTGGAACCTGATGGACCCCTTGCTAGCACTAAATGCATATATATTTAATTCTACGCCTAGAACTCGGTGGCAACGCAAAACAATTTATTTCTGCTTTAGATAGCTCGGAACATGCAATATGAATAAATCTGTTGCATTCGTTGCATTTAATAACTTTATCCACTTTCTTATTTATTCCGAGGTTACATTTAATACAGAACATTTTTAACAAAAATCAATAAGTAATAAGAACGCGTATTGATATAAACGGAAAGACGTGGAAGCTTTTCACAACGACCAGGACAATAGTCGTTCACTGATGGACGTACTAGAGGGCCGCAAAACAATACGTTAATTTAAAAGTTAGACAAATTTAACAAATTCTACATGAAAACTGCATCAAATTAAGAGAGTTTGATGTGTGAATACACAAACAAAACAAAAGACAGTGCCGTAAAACACATTTATAAAGCCACGTGGTTACGCTTATATAAAACTAAGAAATTAGCTTACCAAAGCAGAAAATTCTGTGTACTGATACCGAAATATACTCACTGGAACCAACCACTGAAGTTTGCGTAAACACAGCAGTACTGGTTGCCCAAGTGGCTAAACAAAATGATATTCTATACAGAGAATATTTACAATCATGGTAATTCGAAACAGCGACATTTCTAAAAAAACAAAATTAATAAATAAAATAAATACATAAAAGATGCATAATTCTTTCTAAACTTAGTAGCGAGTGTTAGGCTCAGGTTCAGATCAGGAGCGCGAGCACACCATTTGTAATAAAATAATTTCCTTCTAATGGAAGCACTGGAAATTATGGATAGGTACATTGTTTTGCAGAAATATCCAGTTTTGCGTCGGCAATTGTTCACCAAACTCTATCTCTAGGGGTTTTACTGTTATGAGTGGAAACCGCCAAAACCATTACACAGGCGCCACTAAAATTTCGGCTCGTCGTAACTTCAGTGTTCTTGCGCAAAGCGCGCCAATAATATTTGAAACCATCAGGCCCGTTTAAGTTAAATTTCTTCTCGTCAGAAAATATGACATTGCTCCACTCGGGATCCCATCTCATACGATCATGCGCAAATTTAAGTTTTGTCAGTTAATGTGTCTCTTTTAAGCGGTAGTTTTGAAACCTTTTTTAGCCACCGAAAACGTTTACGGTCGGATAAAATTTGTTGTACGCGCCTGTTTGTCACTAATAAATTTAAATTACATTCTAGTTGATGCCCGGTTACACTACCAGAAGAGACTAAGCAAAATATGGATGAGCGCTGCCTTCGAGTTAGTTTTTGATTACTTCCCTTAGCGCAATTTTTGCCGTAGAAATTGTCCAACATTATAAAGTTATTGATGAGATGATTCAATTTTCTTAGCTGTGGCTCGGTTTGAAAACCCTACCTCTTTATAACAATTTATTATTGTTCTTTCCTTCTCGGATAGTAATTTACCCTTCTACATTTTTATTATCTGATATGTATACTTCGATAATATATGTATTTAAGAATAAATAAACCTTGGAATATGTTTATAGGCTTTTTTACATTAGAAAGTAATGCTTGATTTTGTAGAATGTCTGTCGAAGTCCGTGGAGCTATTAATTTACCGTTATTGCGAACATTCTTTGTATAAATTGTAATAATATTTTTAATTCATTCATGCATTTGTCTTTCATTATAGTTCGGCATTGACTACAATGCATAATTTGTCGAAGATATTAAGAAAATCAAATATTCTGTTCAAAAGTTCATATGGAACTATAGATATTCTGCTGAGCGTAGTATTCATTTATAGTTCATTCATTAATTGGAAACAACTACTAATTTAAACTTGTACTGAATGTATATTGTCAATTTATAGTTAGATAATTCCGCAAAAGATTCTTCTGGTGAACTGAATCTCATTCGAATGAATACGTAGGCTTCCGCGGCCTGAGTTAGAAATAAGAGTAAGAGGAGAAAGAAATAAAAAGACGAAAAGATAAAAGAAGAAAAATGAAAAAAAGGGGGAATATAGAAAGGTGAAAACAGTAAGAGAAGGAAAGAGAGACAGAAAGGAGGAGAAAGAAAGAAAAAGAAGAAAGAGAACAAAAGAGAAAGGTTGGATCTCGACGTTTCGCCTGCGACGTAGGAGGCTTCTTCAGGAGAAACCAAAGCGCGAAACCACTTTGGCAGAAGGTCATGGTAATTCAACGCGTTAACCGCGCTAGAGGCGAAAACCTTCTCAACGTCGAGATCCCACCTTTCTCTTTTGCCCTCCTTCTTCTTTTCCTTCTTTCTTCGTCCACCTACCCCCCTTATGTGACTCTTATTTCATTTTTCATTTTTCTTCTCTTTATCTCCTTCTTTTTTATTTAATCTTCCTCTTCCTCGTATTTCATTTCTATATCATCATGACACGGTTCAATTTCGGAGTAGTTCGTTTATTACTGAATCTCCTTTATTCGATAATTAAGGGTTCCGGTACAGTAAAAAAGTTAAAAGACTGTAAGTGTAATATAATTACCATACCGTAATAAATTAATAATGGAATGCAAGTAAGTATTGTAAAATTTAGATTCAATTTATTGGTCTTGTGAAGTGAATATCGTTAATAAAATTGCCTATAATTTGAAATCCACACAATGATTGTTGCTTCACATAATCTTGACCGAAAAAATATTAGAAGACAATTGAAATTCTGTCTCACTCTGTCTGTCAACTATAACGTGGAAAAATGTTAAGTGCGATCAAACTTACGAACGATAGCATATTTCTTTTCTACTGCTACTAATAATAAAAAATTATGTTTATGGATATTTATTTTAATAAAATATCAACAGTAAACAAATTTTTACATTCAATTCATCAATGTCATTTCCCTCAGCCTTATCAATCACAATTTTTAAAATTTAACTTCTAAGATATCCCCATTTTATTGCTCATTACTTATTAGATAGTGTAGATGCTGGAAAGCAGGTGGACGTTGTATATGCGGACCTAATAATAGCCTTTGAGAGAATCGATCATATGTCCCCCATTAATAAATGGGATAATATTGTATTTTCATCTGTGGTGTTAAGGACTTAACATTGTTTTTGTGTTTTTGTAAATGAATTTTAAGTTTCTAAGGAAATGTATTTTCTTTTATCCATTTTTTTTCTACTTTATGTATCTTATATGCTTTTATCTTCTTTGCAATCGTATGGGTTAGCATTACTTTATTTTCACTTAGCATATTACTTTATTTTCAATTCTTTTTTCATTTAGTTGTTCGTCGTAGCGGACGAGTTTCACGAGCCAATTTTCTATTTGTTATGTCGGCTTCATCGCTTCGTTTTCCTTGCCGGTGCACACTTCACACATCTGTTGGCTACTGGCTTTTTCACTTCTTCGGGGCGCAGTAGTAAAGAACTAGATTGCACATAGCATATTTCAAACAATTGTTTTGAGATCGGCTATTATCGCTATCGTCGCCCTCAACCAGGCGTTCAAGCTCTAAGAGATAGCGTTGATTCCCCTATACACGTATGTGTAAAAACGAAAATGTTTGCTTCAAGTACAAACACAAACCAATGAAACAGGGCCAAATCCCCTAGGCAAATTTAAAACAAGAAAAATGTATTATGCTCCCTGAAAGGGACATATAAATAAGCAAAGCACCGAGGTGCACCGAGAAGTAAATAGGGTTGGTTCCCTGTAAAAGTTAGTGGTGCATGCATATATATAGAGGCATTAGTATATGCCTTTAACAAAACTTCTGCGGAAGCATATAAGAATTTAATCGTAGCATTGACAACGTACACGCTGCAGCGGTGCCTTATACAATAAAACCTAAAGGAAAGCATACATATACACATGCTAATGTACATTACATGTATAAGAGAGCTCGAATAACTACAATTATTGCAAATATATATATATCTTACGTACATAGGCTAAAGTGGAAACATACTCCGCAAGTATTCGTCAACTAATGCAAGAATTTACGAGCAGGCTACAGCGGCGCTGTTCTTCAAACCAGGAGAACGTGACATGTGGTATCAATAACATACCAACAATTAACGTCAACAAATGCAAAATTGTCACCTATTCTCGTAAGACAAATATCTGCACTTATCACTTGGTTGGATCTCTTTTATCCAGAGGCAACTCTGTTAGGAACTTGAGCGTTATCTTCGACCTTTAGAGAACTAGTATTTGTGCATCGGTTTTGTTGGATTTCATCCACGACCACTATTCTGTAACAGCCATCGAGTCCTTGGCCTGGTCAACTACGTACATCCATTAGATAAATCTTGTCGAGTAAATTCAAAGAACATGTATACCTTAAAAAAATTAATACTTGTCCTATACAGGAATTTAGCAACAATATCCTACACGAGGTATGTAATATAGATTCCTTAGAGCCAGGTAGAAAACAAGCAGAGTGCAAATTCTTATTTATTTTACTTAATAATGGCCTTGATTTCTCCGAATTGTTCACTTAGATCACTTCTGTTGTTCCACGTATGGGACATAGGCGAATATAAATGTATTTTATTGTCTTGCACTCACAACAAACATTTCCATCAGGCCCCAATATATAATAGAATGTATATATAGCTTCCACTCTATGCATGCTAGATATACATACCTGCTACTTACCATTTCTTTTTGTAATGCGTAAACCGCAGATATATTATGCATAGCAGAAATTATTATTGTTTTAAAACATTCTTTACGCTGCATTTAACATGAAAGAGCTTTGAAATAACGACGATATCGACTGTAACGTAATTATGTAGACATATATATGAAAGTGCTCTTAACTCTATTCAATGAGCACACTTGATTAATTAAGAGAATTTGATGTTACTAGCGTTATTACAGTTTGTGGTGGTTTCATTTTTTATAATGAATAGTCGATGATTAATAGATTGTATTACAAACGTTTAGGCTGTACAGTGTAAAAAAGCCGGAAACTTGTATCTGTTTATTTTTACGCATGGAAAATATATCGCTCGTTGGTTTTCGAATAGCGATAAGTATATGTCAACAGCGATATATGAACGGTAAATAAATATTTAACTGCTTATCGCAACGAATGTAGAAAATTCGCTTCTAACTTCCATGTCAGTCCACCCATTTAGTCATGATCACCAAGTTGGAAATTGCTACTATCAAACAAATTTTTCTTATTTCACTGTTATACTCTTATCAATTCAGCATTCCGAACGTTAACTCGGCCATACTTGGGTAAGTGCACGCTTTTATAGTACCGATTATTTTACTTGTAACACCTACTTTCTTGTATTTAATTTGCAATTTATATGTGTATTTTTCAGTAATGTTACTATTTCGATATGCCGCGATAATGCACTTTGAAACCTCTTTGAAGGTAGTCTAATATACGTATCTCATCCACTACACTACATAATAAATTTTCTTCTCTATCTTGTGTGTAAAATTTTCAATCTAAAAACCAAATAAACCAAAAAACTATAACTAGTATCATATTTTGGTGTTAATTTGAACTATCTTCTTCGCATTTCTTTTACATTGAATTTTAATAGCAAACTGTAATTATTTAGCTATTCCACTAGCCTTGATAACGTTGTTCAATGATAGATACCTCATGATGATATCTTCACCCCTACTTATAGATCGTCAAGATGTAAGAGAAAAATGGAAGTTCTTGTAAAAATGGAAAACACTTATTTTGAGTCATGTAACTGTATAAGGTTAACAAGTTTGCCATAATCTTTAAATTTTCTGTTTTCTAAACAGTTTTGTGTCAACTTTGAAAGGTAGTCCAAACAAAACGTCTCAAGTTACTTCTGATAGTGGCGGAGCTTCAAATAATAATAAAACCGCTAAAGAAAGCAAACATTTGCCATTTACTAAAAAAGTTTTCCTTTCAACACGAAATTACCAAATAAACTATGTATTATAATTGATCAAATTACAAAATAGTAGAAACCGTAAAAATTGGCAAGAGCAATAACAAAGAAACACAATATAATTTATGTATGTATTAGTGAAAATATCATTCAGTAAGGGCAAACGAATACTCACTCGCTAACCGAATGCAATAATCTTTTTCGAAACCGAGTAGTTTTACCGAATGATCATTCATTTACATAAAACTATTCGTTAAGTAGTTAGAATTCGAAATAAAAATGAATCGAAACCATTTTGAGTCATCCGGCTAACCGAATGTGTATCATGTTCGAGGGCGACCTCAAAGGTTTCCGGAATCGACAAGAAAAACACGGTGTTGGTGTGGTTCTTTATTTGTATTTTTCGATGTAGTCTTCTCGAAGATAAATACACTCTTTCAAACGGTTCCCCAGTCTCTTCACGCTGTCGGAAAAGTAGGATGCTTCGAGGTCTGCAAAATAGCCATCTGTAGCGGTGATTATCTCCTTATCGTCAGGCAAATCTCTTCCCTCCCAGTGATTTTTCTAAGGTTTTGGAATGGGAAAAAGTCACTAGGTGCTAGGTCCGGTGCATATGGACGATGACAGACTAACTCGTAGCGCAACTCATTCAGTTTGGGCACGACGGTGCGGGATGAATGAGCTTGGGCATTGTCATGATGGAGAGCACCTTCTTCCTCTGCAAACGAGGCCGTTTCCTCTTCAATACCGCATCGAATCGGGTCAATAAATCGTTGTAGTATTGGCGTTCTGCAGATATTTGATGAGGATCACGCCCGGAAAAGTCCACTGTTTCGGCTGCTCTTTGGTCTCCGGTATGTAGTAGCGGATCCAAGTCTCATCCACGGTTACGAAACCCATGAAGAAATCCTTTGAATTGCGTCGGATCCTGAGCAGACACTCCCCTGAAACGGTCACCCGATTTCATTTTTGCTCCGGCGTGAGCAAACGCGGTACCCATCGAGCCGAAAGCTTTTTCATACCCAAAATTCTGTGTAGGATTTGGCCAACGCGTTCTTCTGAGATGCCTATTGCCTCTACTATCTCTTTCACCTGCGATCAGCGATCGGTTGACACGACATCATGAATCTTGTCGACCATTTCATCGTTGGTAGCGGTTTTGGGGCGTCCACTGCGTGGTTTGTCAGTTGTGCTTATGCGGCCATCTTAGAACTCGCTCACCCAGATGCTGATGGTCGAAAATGTTGGAGTACATCCCTCATGAACCTGTAGCAAAATATTTCGAATTTCTGTGGCCGTTTTCCCCGCCATCCGGAAGTGTCTTATCACTGCAAGAAATTCAATTTTATCCATTTTTTTGCGAAACAGTCTGACTTGTTACAGAAGACACCCTTAAACAACAACTATTGACAATAGACGTCTGAAATTTTGGAAGTTGTCATAAAAAGGTTGCCTTTGACGACCAATGAATCCACCTCAACCTCCACACTCCATCTCTTACCGATTCCAGTAACGTTTCAGGTCGTCCTCGTATACCAACGTACTTATAGATATACCTAACCTATAGTTTTTGCTAAATCGTCCGCTTAAAATAAACGTTTGTTTCTTACACTCGTAGTACGGCTTATGGTTATGTTTAAAGGTAGATCGTCTTTTAATCAAGATTACAGTCTACGACTTATACAGCTCTTCTTTTAGCTTTGTTATGTGATGGTAATATTAATGAATGAAAAATTCAAATTCTGTAGATATTATTAAACAAAAAGTAATCGTGGGTGCATATATGCTGTTTGTATGCACGATTACATGTATATATTGGGAATTATGAATATGTAATAGTAATGAAACACGTATAACGGGAATAACTGTTAACTACAAAAGAACAAATCAAACCTTGCGGCAGATTGCCAAAGCGACTGTTTCTTGTAGTTTATAAATTTATTTACAGACAATTATGTCTAATGACATCCAAGAAAATGTATCAGACATGTCGAACGCTGGCAATTTTTAGATCGGTTGCAGGTGTAAGTTTTAAATTTTGTTCACCGTACGTGCAGCACCGAATTATTTAAATACTCCTTCAAAACAATCAGTATCATTGTTTTAAAAACTAGCAAACGGCTTGGTAAATAAATAATACAAGTATATATTAAAAACTGAAATCACGAAAGAGACGTTCGTCAGTTTTGGGGTTATTTTGAAAGATCCGGAGGTGAAACTATGAATGCTCATATTGCCCGTAAACATGTAAGCGACACTAGTTCTGGAAAGCGAATATCTGAAAAACTTAAGAAGGCCATATACGATAGCCTTATTGAAGTGATAGCGCTAGACCGTTACCAATCAAAAAAGACAAGAGCTTCATAAGTTTTTGTAGCAAATTGCAACCAAAGTACAGTTTACCAAATAGAAGAATTTGGAACTCTAAGATGTAGCCGAATTTATATTTATCTGTATATCACAAAACAAAATTATTAGCAACACGAGTGATATTTGGACATCAGAAGCCGTTATCGTAAATCATATATTACAATCGCTGGTCACCACAACGAGTTACCAACAACACCAATTGCATTATTCTTACAAAACAAATTACCGTAAGCGATTGGCTACCTTAGAACAAAATGAAATTGCAGCAATAGCTCCATTTTTAGATCCACATTTTAAAAATATATCGTATATATAATATATCGTATATGCAAATAAGCTCGGCGTTGTATATAGGATATAAAATTATGTAACGATTGGTTTTACCGAATGATATCTTCATTCGATTCGCCCATCGCTAGTATGTACATACACTACCGCTCAAAAGTGTTTAGGCACCCCTGTTTTCATGAATTATTCATATAGTATTATGTTTACCAAAAAAACATTATAATAAAATCAAATACGTATTTAAAATGTAGTTCAGAAAGATAAACACCCATTATATCGCATAAGGTTTACCATCATTTACCTGCAGTTGGTCGGATTACCATAAACTGTTTATTGCGGTGCAATTACAATAACAATCCCTCTGAATTTACTGGGTAAATTTAGTCATCTGTTAGATTGTAGGTAATAATGTTTAAATTACCTTCCTAGAAGATTATAGTGAAATCTGTAACCTATCGTCAGTTGCAGTGTGGTATTTACTCTATTCACGCCGCGAGCGAAATATCGTGTGACAATTTTTTAAAATGCCTCCGCGAAGAGAAATTAGTACGGAAACACGTGCGCTTATAATAGCTTACCATAAAAGTAACATAAGTAATCGACAAATTACCAAAAAAATGAAAATACACCACGCTACGGTGGACTATAACGTAAAAAATATCGGGAAACTGGCAGTTTTCTTAATAAAAGACGGAGTGGAAGGTCAAAAGCGACAACATCTGCAGATGATCGTAGAATAGTGGTTACCAGCAAGTTAAATAGACGCGAAACAGCCCCGGTAATCACCGCAGAATTAAATGTTGGTCGCCAAAAACTAGTCAGTGTTTCTACAGTCAAATGTCGCCTACAGAAAGCCGAGCTCCATCAACGTATTGCGATGACAAAGCCATTACTAGGCAAACAAAACAAGCAAAAGCGACTTAAATGGGCTCGTGAACACCAACACTTGACCATAAAAGAGTGGAACAACGGATGAGTCCAAATTTGAGCTGTTCGAAACCCGAAGACGCATATTCGTAAGAAGATCTGTGGGTGAACGTGCCAGAGAAGAGTGTATTGCTGCTACCGTGAAGCATGGTGGAGGTTCTATCATCATTTGGGGCTGTTTTGCTGGCACTAGTGTAGGGGACATTGTGAAAATTGACGGTATATTAAAAAAAGAAGGCTACCGCGAAATTTTGGAGAACCACGCAATACCTTCCGGCATTCGACTTTTGGGTCAGAATTTTATCTTCCAGCAAGGTAATGACCCAAAACATTCCTCTAAATTATGTAAAGACTATTTACGCCATTTAGAAGAGGAAAGAACTCTCAAAATTATGGAATGGCCTCCCCAGAGCCCCGACTTGAATTCAATCGAGTTACCACGGGAAGAACTAGATTGGGAAGTACGGAAATCGGCTCCGACATCAGCTACAGACGTGTGGAACAAATTGCAATCGTGTTGGACCTCAATAACACAAGGAACTCTGGCAAAACTTATTGCGAGAATGCCTCGATTGTGTGCTGCAATTATTAAATCAAGAGGAGGTCACATAGATGAAAGCAAAATTTAAAGTAAACGTTTTAATTTTCACATTTATTTAATATATTTTTAAACCTAGAAACCTTATATAAGCATTCTAACAAAATAAAATCTGAATTACTGAAATCAATTCATTGATTATAATCACAGGAAGAAACAACCCGAACGATAATACGACGGTATAATAGAGGCAGTAGTTTCACTCCTTGGCGGCACGTTTGATCTTCAGGTCTTGCTGCTTTTCTGGCGCATTCCGTTTACCACAAGTGCAAGTGATAGCAATTGGAAAATATTAATAGAATAGCCGATACTGTCAAAATTTATCTTGCTAACAAGGAAGTTAAAATTAATTATAAGGGAAAATGTGCAATACAAAGATAATAACAAGAAAAGAGAAAATGACCAGAGGTAATAGCTTGGAGACGTTAACACACCGCCAGAAAATGCTTTTAGAGACGCAATATAAATTTACACTTCAACATCATTTCTATAACAATACTTTTACATGTACGTTGCTAACGTAAATAAAATCATTATATCTGGCAGTAAACAGATTATTATTAATGCGCAAGTTAGTCAATTTTATTATATCCCAATATTAATTTACGTCGAACATAAAATGGTGCAGTGAAGTTGCTTAAATCAGATCAACAGAGACTACAATAGTTAGTTTCTTACATTTGCTTTAGATTACAGCACTTTTTTTTTAATCCTATGTCCTTTATACCTTGCGGTGTCGGACTATTTATTTTCTTATTTTTATCTTCCACAGGTTCCTGTTCTGAGCCAGGTGTTTAGCTTCAATCCATCCCATACTTCTCTTTTCCAATGTCCTATACACGTGTTCCTTCCAGGTGTTTCGGGGTCGATATTCTGTTTTTGCCCTCTGTTTTAGCTTCAAATATCCTCTTTGTGATTCGATCTTCTTCCATTCTATGTAGATGTCCAAGCCATCCCAGTTGTCTCTCTTTTATGACCACTTCTATTGGTTTGATACCCAGACTATTAGTGATTGTCGTGTTTCTAATTCTGTCTCTTTTAGTTACTCCTTCTATTTTTCTTAGGAATATCATTTCCATGGCCGTAACTCTGCTTTTGATTCTATTCGTGGTTATCCATGACTCACTACCATATGTTAATGTTGGTCTGACCACTCTTTTATACACCTCTATCTTTATTTTTTTGGTATTTGTTTTTTATCCAGAAACGAATTTCTCAATATGTTATATATTTTTGCGAATTTCCCTATCATCTCATTCGTTCCGAATGTAAATGACGACATCCGGTATTCTTTCTAACGTTCGTTTATTTTTTTCGTATATCTTTTTAGATATTCTTCCTAGACGTTTCTTATGATTAACACCGAAAGACAACTGCACTTGTTTGGGCCCCGTTTTTACAGAATTATAAGAGATGCGAATGCTCTTATTCGAAATATGTTTTCGTCTAGTAGGTAAGGCATTGTGAATGTCCTCAACATAATGATCCGACTGTGACTGTGACTGCAACACTGCAAATTAGATTTTAGGAGTACATTATCTACCAGTGTAGCTGCATTCCCCGTATTCTTTTTGGCTCTGTAGTGATTTGCTCTAAACTCTAAACCAAAAGCCTGTAAGAACCATAAGAAAGCCTTTTACTTTATTGTTGTTGATATTAAATTAAAATCAATTGATTAAATTTTAATTTAAATAAATAAAATTTAAATTAAAATCACTACGTACAATGATCTAACAGTTCATTGTATGGATATCAACAAATTTCGATTCTATCAAAAAATAATTGAAATTTACTTGCTAGTGAACAATACGTACATTCAATGTAATAAATTTAACCATGGAAATTGTTACCTCTGCGAATTCTAATGGGGATTCTATACTCTTTGTTTTCAGATACATCAACTCAACTGCACTACCATCTTCTAAAATGAAGTCCCTTCGAGCAAGCTTAGGAGCTAAGCTGAAGCTGCAAACTTTTATGCCAAATATACGATGATCAATTTAAAACTCACTTCGTCAAGGAGTTAGCGCGACTTAAATTTTCTTGCTCTTTAAATATTTAACATCGGTAGTTCGTACCTCTAAATCACTTACTTTTAAATGGGTATATTTTTATTTCTGTACTATTCACAGTACCATAGATTATGTTTAGTTGTAATTTATCGTAGGTCTAAGACACATACATATATTCAAGTGTTATATTTTTGGAATGCCCTTTGTTTTTGTATTAACTATGTCATAATTTATGTTTAATTTGTAATTTGCGTTTTTGTTTCCGTATTATCGTAAAAGACTTATCCTATGTATTTAGAGTTTTATTGATTTCATTGTCAGATTTGGTCGTTTTATTTTTAGCAGCATCCGAATAGGTAGAAGTTCTATTCTAGCTATCATCAGAGTTTCGTTGGGTTTAGTTTATCTACGCTACTTACATTAGATATGCACGTTTTTTTTTATCTACAGATGAACGTGTGAGCTTTTCTACGGTTTTTTTTTATTTCCATTGAACACTGCCACAAATTAAATGTCATACTTGAATTTTCAATAGGAACCTAACTATTTTTAGATGATAGGTTTCATATGCCGTACTTTTATTATGCCCATACATCCATTGGCATGTAGAAGATATTCCCTAAAGAACTGCGGCTCCATTTTCTTATTTTATTGAAAAGTTTTCATTAACAGGGCAATGTTAGATCATATACAGTTTGTGCTGTGCCTACAGTCTACTTAAATGTCGTCAACATCCGCAGAAACAACTCCAGAAGCGAATTTGCTGCCGTCCAGTCATGCCATACACGGTTGAATTGTGATTAAATCATCAAAAGAATATGAAGCAATTCCTCAACTACGCCTAACAACGTTGATTTGATGGAGGGTGGTTAAAAGACGTTATTCGAAATTGTGGAGGTTATACACAATATTAGGGAGAGCTAGAAAATCTATTACTTTTTATTATTGTCTGCAATTGGGAAAATATTTTGATAGTTTTGGCTTCCTGTTTTCTTTCTTAAGATAGATTTATTTCTGTTTTTATTCGTCTCTTTTTCGTTCCAAATTTGCTTATAAGTAAGTGCTTATCTCCTCTCGTTTGCATAGTATTCTTCAAAATAATACATTTTAGAGAAGTAATAATGGTGATCACAGAGCGATCACCGGTGTTTGTGAATTAAGTGTAGTAAACTTGGTTACAGTTAAATAGTTAAATTTTTCGTTACTGGTGCCTCCCCTGGTATCATTCCACCAATATAATATAATTTTTAGAAATTACATTGAATAAGCTTGTAATTTTACTACTTATATATATACTGACAAATATAAATTCCTAAGGGCCGGTTTATTCATATTCTGATAAAGTTGTAACGGATAAACACAAGCATGTGTTTATTCACGTTCTGACAGATAAAAGGCAGTTGGTAAATTGCTTATCAGAGGGATAGACTTATCTGTTGTTAAATCCTCCCGATAAATGTTTACCTATCGGATATTATAATCTCATTTTATTTCGTGCGTTTGTTTTCATATAGAAATATTCTGAATGAATATGGAACTTCTTGATGTGCTTTTATCGCAGAGGAAGTTCAAGCAATTGAAAACATTGATAATTGCCGTTAATCTAGTTTTATTCTTGACTTACATGTTGTTACATTGTTAACAATTTTGTTGATTTTATTTCAAATTTACTAAATTGGAGTTTAGTTCTAGCCGGCTAACAGAGCGGACGTGCTAACAGATAAGACTGTCGTATACGAGGCTTATCGTGTTTAAAAGTACGTGCGAAAAAAGAAAAGGACTATTACAAAAATATTGTGATGCTTCAAGTGTTTAGTATATACTGAGTGAAAAAGAAGAAGAAAAAAAATTAAGAAATAAAGAAAAGGTAGATAAATAAAAACCAAATAGCGGACTATTATCTACGTGAGTAGAGGATCGGTGCGATTGCAAGCTTCAAGGTCCGACGGGTCGACCGGCCGAGGGGCTTGCGGAATAAAAACAAGTAGGCGTGTGTGTATACGGGGACTGACAGGAAAGTTTCTTTTCGAGAGAAATAAGCAACGAAGGAGGATGGACAGTGAGGAAGGATACACATCTGAAGAGGCACGAAATAAAAGGAGAAGAGAGAGGGAAGAGCAAGAGATAGCTTTTAGAAAAAGCAAAAAACTGATTAGATCACCTAATAAGGAAGCAATAGAGGAAGGGAAAATGACCGAAATGTTAAAAGAGCTGATGAGAGATGTAAAGGAAATAAAAAAAAATATAACCAGGAGCGGTACCAAAAAGAGCTCAGTCAATTAAAAAAGAAAATGAAATATTAAAAAGAGAACAGAAGGAATTAAGAGGCAAGTGAAACAGATGGACTCGAAAATAAATAAGATAGAAAAGAGAAATATAAAGAAGAACATTGTGATATCTGAACTGAGAATAATCCCGGAAGACAAAAATGATCTAAAAATAGGAATAGAAAAATTTGTAAAAAGCAAGCTGGGTGTGGAGGTAGCTGTAAAGGACGCGGATAAAATAGGAGAGAAATTGTACAAGGTAGAGCTAAGTACCTATGACAAAAAGGACAATGTAATGCAGAAGAAAAATAAATTGAGACAATTGAGAGAAAAGATATTTATAAATAATGAGATGACTCAATTAGAACGAGATGTCCGAAAGAAATTGAAACAGATAGGAGAGAAGGAGACAAAGGAGGAGAAAACAGTGAAAATGAGGCATCAAAAAATAATAATCTAGGGAAAGGAGTACGGATGGGACAGAGAAGAAGAGAAACTTGTAGAATGGGAGAAAATCCACTCAAACCGAAGTGCAAAAAACTGAGGAGAAGAGAGGTGAAAGGAACAACAAAGACGACCATGGCAAGGATTAAGGCTAAGACTGATATAAGAAATGAGATTGAGAACAGACGTGAGGTAAAAGCAAGTAATAGATACAAAAAAGAAAAGAATAGAGAAGTGATAAAAATCGGCACATGGAATATACGAAGCATAATTGGAAAGGAAGACGAATTAATTGATGAAATGATTACACAAAACTTAGACTATATGGGAGTAACCGGAGTAAAAAAGAAGGGACAAGGACTAGAGGAAATGAAAGATGGATACTGGCTCTACTGGTCGGGACTGGATGAAAGGGACAGAGGAGCGGAGGGAGTAGGAATAATCATCAAACCTGAGGTAGTAAACAATATACAAAAAGAAAAATACATTAATTCAAGAATATTAAGGATTGATACAAAGCTGGAAGGAGACGAAATATGGAGCATAATTGTGGCATATGCCCCAAATGACAACGCGAATAAACAAGATAAAGATGAATTCTTTGAAACTCCTCAGAGTGAAATAGACATTGCTGAAAGAAATCTTATAGTAATGGGAGACATGAATGGACGAGTCGGAAGAGACAATGATGGAGTGGAGAGACAAATGGGAAGGGAAGGTGACGAGACCATAAATGACAGCGGGAGAAGAATAATAGATATGTGCAACGAAAACGACATGATTATAACAAATACAAAATTTAGACATAAAGACATTCACAAATACACAAGAGAAGTACCTAGCAGAAAAGAAAAATCAATCATTGATTATTTCTTAATAAATGCTGAAAACTGGAGGAAGGTAATAGATGTCAAAGTCCAAACAAATGCGGAAATAGGTAGCGACCACTAGCTGCTACAGATGAAGATTAGCAAAAATTCAAAACGGACGAAAGAAGACAAAAGGGAAAAAGTAATTAAGGAAAAAATAAGAAGCTACAAACTGAAAGAGGAAGAAATTCGAGAGAAGCACAAATACAAGTCAAATCAACTATTTGAACAAGAGACTAAAAACGAAATAGGGATAGAGGACAAATGCATAAGATTCAAAAACATCATACTGAAGGCGGCACAAGAAAGCTGTGGAATAACAAAAATAGCAAATACGTACACAATAAGAAGCAGATGGTGGACAGCAGAAATACAACTCAAAGTAAAAGATAAGAAAAATAAATGGATCAGTTATATGCATACCAGGAAAGAGGAGGATTACAATATGTACAAAATGGCAAGAAAAGAAGTTAAAGAGAGAGTATCAAGAAGGCCAAAGAAAATTCTTGGAGAGTTTGGAATAAAACTGAGAGATAACTATAGAGAAAACCAAAAATTATTCTACGGAACAATAAAACAATTGAGACAGAAGAAGGCGCCGATATTGAAAAATATAAAGGATGACAAAGGAAATATACTAAGGAAAGAGAAATAATGGAATGATGGAAACAGTGCTTTGAAGAACTCACAATAATAAAACAAGACGGATACATAAGAGATAAAGAGCATAAAACAAAAAACGACGATGAACGTATCACACCAATAAGCGACGAAGAAGTCAGAGAAGCAGTTAGCAAACTAAAACTAGGAAAGGCGGCCAGGGAGGATGGAATCACAGCTGAAATGATAAAATATGTGGGAGACAAAGGTAACGAAGAACTACTTGACCTCTTGAACAACATTATAATAAAAAAAGAAATACCTAAGGAATGGAATATGGGAATAAATATGCCCATATACAAAAAGGGAGACTTTAAGGAATGCCCAAACTATAGAGGAATAACATTAACTAGCATCCCAGGAAAAGTATTGACAAGAATACTAGAAAAAAGACTCCGAGAGAAACTGGAAACAACACTAGAAGATACTCAACATAGATTATAGACGTGCCAGATCGCAGTTGACAAACGGAAGTTAGTAAATATGGAGTATCACACAATAGAACAACATAGTTTGATTGCCACCATTCGTAAAGGGCGTCCAATATTGGGTCAACAGAATGTTCCTAATTCATCTACTCTTGAAAGAATAATCGAAAAATTGAAAAGTATTGGTTTCCTTAGTGATATGAAACACACGACGTGATCACGTAGAGGTCGCTCAAAACAAAATATCTAGGAGTGTGGCCGAAGGTTCAGAGACATCGATTCGTCATCGTACACAAGAATTGGACATTACAGCCACTCTTCGGCGTATTCTAACTCAAGATTTGCATCTCCACGCCTACAAAATCCAATTGACTCAACAACTTCTGCGAACAGACCATGCACAGCGAAGAGAGTTCACCAATTGAATCCTTGAGTAAACAGAAGTGAATGCCGATGTTCCGGACAAAATCATTTTCAGTGATGACGCCCATTTTCACCACGAATGCTTCGTTAATCGGCAAAATTGCCGCATTTGAGGTTCAGAAAATCCACGAATGATTGATCAGAAAGCAATGCATCCAAAACCGTACTTCTTTGAAAATGTCGAAGGTAATGCAGTAACGGTAAATGACGAACGTTATTGCACCATGAGTTTTTTTGTACCTCAATTGGAAAATACTCCTCTTGACATATGGTTTCAGGAAGGCGGTGCACGAGCTTGATCCTGGTCGTGTCATTTCCTGGTTTAGTGACCAGGATTGGCCGCCGCGTTCTTGCGATTTAACACCTTCGTATTTCTGGCTGTAAGGTTATCTGAAGTCATAGGTTTATGGCAACGAAGCCGAGACCATCGAAGCATTGAAGACCGAAATTAGACGCTCTGTCAGTGAAATACCACCACATGTATACAATAATATTATTACAAATGTTGTCAAAAGAGTACGCATGTGCCAGCAAAGCTATGGTGGTCATTTACAAGACATTTTGTTTCATGTATAATGCCCAAATGCATACATTATAAATCAATAAATATTTCAATACTTTATTACAGAAAGTCATGCTTTATTGAACCTTAAAATCTTGTCCTCTTATTAAAACATCCTTTATATCCTTTGTTTGTATTGAAGCTTACATATACGTAAGATCATTAAAGTAACTCCTGACTTAGAAACATTTTTTACGTCAACTTATTTACTGGAAAGATCTAAGAAATTCTTTAAAAAAAATGGTAGACCGCATATTTTTAATAAAACTCATTCACTAAATTACGTGTATAGATATTTATTTTCATTAAATATCTGTTTCAAGTAAATTTGTAAAAACGACATTGTTTGAAATAAATAAATAAATGATTACTTTTGGGACGTGCAGTATAAGAAGTACACGTATAGAATTATACGATTGATTATTGTTTGAGTGGGATAACCTTGTCAACGCCCAATATCAAGATATAAATAATGTTTGAGTTGTTCGATATGGTACGCTTATCAGAACGAATATATAGGTTTCGCATCTGGATAGAACAGCCATTTCAACTATTTGCCAGTTATATGAGTAATCATCAGTTCGAAAATTGTTATTGTAGTACTAATTGAGTTGCAGATTTCGTATTGGTGAGTCTACCTGTATTTTACTAATTTTAATATGTCGATATGCAGAGACAACGCATTTCAAAACTTGTTTGAAATTAAGATACTTACGAGATTCGTAAATATCTTGTATACCGTTAGAAACGTTAAAAAACAAGATTACGAGCTTCTAAATTATTTTCAGATATGCATGTATCATAAATAGGTGTTGTATTAAATGTATTTATAAATGGAGTAATTACGTTACGAACTCTAGATTTTTATAATTATTTTTCATTTCTTAGCCATTTCTCTATAATGCACGTAATTTATTTGAATACGTTTTAATATGTTATTTTATCTTTCACATATTACATATTCATAATTTTATTTATGCTCATTTACATCTAATTTATTTATTAAGGCATCGTCATGATCTATCAAACTACATTTATACTTCTAAATACACATTTGTAAATAACGGCTTTTTAGCCACAAGCACGTTCAAGCGATTCAATTATTCTCATCTTTCCTGATTGAACAAGAAACAACCCATAACCAAATTTAAGGTGCGCCATTGTGGAGCGATGAAACCGTGATATATTGGTGTCTGTACACGACACATTATTAGTCGATTAATATGTGCTCCTATTCAGTCATGTAGTGTGTATAGTTTTCCTTCCACTGTGTGTTCCATTCTATTTAAAATATATACTTCTTCGAAATGCCTAAAAGATCTTGTACATAAAGAACCGGTCTATACAGTACATCATCAGCGCAGATTATTTTGGAAATGTTATCAACCACTTTGTTGGGTTTTGGGTTCAATTCCCAGATGACTTTGACCCAGCTGATTGCAGTTTGAACTACACTTGATTTAAACACCTTTAATATTTTAGTGATATATAATGCAATTGTATGAAATTGAGCTTCCTTAGAGGAACCGCATTACGCTTGCGAAATACGTCATGAAAACTGTGCACTTGGAATGAATTACTGGTAATACAGCTATTACTTAACCAAAGAAAATTGATATAGACCAAGCGAAGCGTTCTACATTCTTTGCATTATTGAAAACATATTATACACCGAGTTTTCTTATGTACCAGAAAACAAAGGCGTTTATATATAGAAAACAAAAAAAAAACAATAAAACACGTTTTCAATAGCATCTCAAAGAAATACGGATAACTTGATTGATATGAAGATTAATTAGAAGTACTTACTGTAGATATCGGCAAACGAAAAATATGTACGCACATTTCGTTTGTCACGTAGGCCCTTACTGTCATGCATGTATAAAATGATTGTTTCTACAAATATATCAGAAGCGTTATTTTATGCAATATAAATCTATAGTTTGTCTATCTTTTATGCAAAAAAAAACAAAATTAATGGGAATAATTTGAAAAAGCAGGTATCAAATTAAACTTTTTAAATAAATTTATAAACTAACGTAGCGTCGAAGCAAGAGAATTGCAATAATCGATTTTTATTCCTATTTCCACATTTTTCTGTATAATATCTGAATACGCAGGCTCATTCGTTCAAACATAATTACGTCAGTAGTTATATATATAACGTCTTGTACGCAGTTGTGAAAATATAACCTATCGTTTTTAAATTTGAACAACATATATACGTATATATAACCTCAATGTATGTATTTGTAGAGGTTTTCTGGATATTTTCCATATTTTACACTTTTAGGTTATTTATATTTTATTACCCACCTAATGAAAAGAAAAACAATTTCACCTGTAAATTTCTAACGCTTCCTATGCACAAGGTGGTCACAAATGCTTTGGATCACTATGAACATCCTGCTTGTTATTACAGGTAGAAAGTACGTTTATATCCGGCAATGTTGTAAAGTGTAGCGTACACAAATAACCAAACAAAAGAGTTTGATAACTTTCAAAACGATTTCGAATTACGACTTTAGCCGAGATCCTCTACAACCTTGAGGAACGCAGAAAATTGCATATTTATTTCCTCCGGTAGTAACCCATAACGAAATCAACCAAATACATGTAAAATCAAAAGGCATCTATTAAAAAGATAACACATGGGCTGAAAAGTCCCGGTCCTAACACATAGATGACGCTAGTCTTATTGCAGTCACCTTTCTCTCAGTTTGTACTAACCTTCAAAAGACAGCTGTTAAAATTTCATGATATTTTTTCATTAGTTTGTGTGTTATTGTGCTAAGAATCACGCTACTTTTGTTATTTTCAAAACAATGGATCAAAAACAATTTCGTGTTTTAATTTTACACTGCTTCTTGATGGGAAAAATATCTTTCCATATATTAACGGTATTTTTAAAATAATACCACCTAAATGTTGTTATTTTAATGGTTTCGAAAAAGAAAACTTTAGCTGTAATGTAACGGTAAGATGTGATTAATTGCAAGGAGTGAATATTAAATATAATTCTTAACCATGCCTTTTAGGATAATTAACATCATTAGTTGATAGTATTCTTTAATTCTACATTAATTGAGTTAAATAACTTTGCATTTAGGCGATATATGTGTATGCACTGGTTGTTCATATAATATTGAGGTCGATGCATAAAACAACGGTGCTGATTACGAGTACACTTAAATCATGAGTTTGAAATGTTATTTAGTTCAACGTTGTCTAAATGTTTTTTCATAACTTTGTTGTTACTTTGCAAAATGTTATTGCTCTTGCAGATGTCGTAAGCCAGTATCTAATAATACGATTTGTAACGTTTATACCACGCTGCTGTCTAACATGACTTTAAGCGATATTGGTAGTGATCCAAAACTGTTTTGGAAATTTATGAATACTAAACGAAACTCCTCCAGAATTCCCGGGTCTTTGAAGTATAACAATGCAGTTCTTGACCAGCCTTTGCCAGTGTGTTTTCAGATGGATATATCACTAACTTCTCCAATAACACTACTATATCCAATTCGGAAATCAACAGCTGTTCTTTCAATATCGGGTACTTTGGGTGCGGGATGTTTTGCGTGCTTTGTACAGGCTCAAAACAACTTCTGTTTCTGGACATGATGATATTCCGAGCTTTCTCATGCATGATTGTGCTCCGGTGTTGTGCGATCCTCTTTGCTTTATTTTCAACTTGGCTATTCGCACTTCTACCTTTCCATCTTACTGGACCGTTGGTAGGATAATACCAGTGTACAAGAAGGGCGATAAGGTTGATATTCTTAACTACAGACCAATTAGTATTCTCCCTAATTGTGCTAAAGTTTATGAGCAACTTCTTTATACTAGCTTGTACAACCTCTCTATTAATCAGCATGGCTTTGTTAGTGGACGGTCAACTGTTATCAATTTAGTTGAACTCACTCAGTATGTCAGCGATGCACTTGACAATCGTCGACAAGTAGATGTTATCTACACGGATTTTACCAGAGCATTCGATACAATTGACCACTACATCCTAATAGATAAACTATCTGCCATTGGTTTTTCTCCTAGCGTTACCACTCTAACTCAATCCTACCTTCACAACCGATCATGGTGTGTAAACTACAATGGATTTGTGTCACGCATATTCATTGCTACTCGCGGCGTACCTCAGGGCCCCAATTTGGAACCACTCCTCTTCAATATCTATATCAATGATCTTGTACTATCATTGGATCGTAATGCTTTTACATACGCTGACGATCTTAAAGTTTATAGCTCTAAGTTAGCTCATCCTCTGATTCTTTAAGGTTACAGAGAAACGTTGGTGTCATTAATGATTGGTGTTATATAAACAAAATTCAGCTAAACATTAGTAGATCTATAGTACTTACCTTTACTCGGTCATCCAACCCGCAAATATTTCACTATAAGTTTTAAAATTTTTGAAAATAATTATGTATACAAATACACATATGGAATTAAAAATTAATGTAATTGTATAAACAGCTTACACGTCACTTTTTACATTAAATTAAGCAATTTCCTAATCCCCCTGGCCAGCTATATTTTTTCTTAACTAAATACAAGTAAATAGAAACAGAGAATTTTGATGAGTTCCGGGTTCAGTTTTTGCATGAAATGGTATTCACACACACGTTGTTCTTCAACTATCTCCGCGTGTATCTTCGGAAGGACATCGGCAATTTTCAAAATGGTTGTTCGAAATGTGGAAAACAACTCCTTGACGGTTGGACGAAACTTTTATATACTTTTTCGAGATAATAACGGTTTGCGTTTGATTAGGTAATTGTGAATAAATCACTTTATTTGGTTGAGGGTTCGTGTTAAATGGCATAAACGATTACTTCGGACTAGTAATAATTGGTTTCTTTTGCAGATTCTATTACAACAACGCTTTATTAATACGCAACAATGGAAATGACACCTGGCACGGATACTGACAAGGGAAGAAAATATGAATTAAGTGTAATAGCGCTAGTTGCATCCACTCTTTCGAAAAACAAAAGCGTGGAAGATTATCGCATCTTTCTAATGTTCCAAAATACCAACCTTTCGACGACGTAGTGGCAGAAGTAGTCTTCAAAGGATCGAAACAGGAGCAAATCTACGCCATTCAAACGAAATGTGGCAACGACAAATTCAAAATAGAAAAGTATTTTGACGGATATAATAAAATCGTAAAACAAGAAGACAAAAAGAGTATTCAGTGCTGGTACTTTGCCGTCAAGGACGTCGACTATTTTGCGCAACAGTTTATGAAACAAGGATTACAATGGGAGAGACGCAGTCTTGCAAACCCTAGAGACATTTTTAATGAAGCACCGTGTTATTTACTAAGGAGTTCAGATCGCAAATATGAACCTTTGTGCAACAACCTTTATTTATATTTCGATCAGCCTGATACTCAAAAATCCATGAGAAACTCGAGCAAGAATGGAAAGTTCACGTTCTCCCACATTCGTATATCGAAAAATACTTTACCAACACGACGGAAGGTTTGAGTAAGGCATCGTTTGAGCACGAATTGTTAAAAATTCGCCTTTCGAATTATATAGTGACACCCACAAAAGCAATCTCATTTCAACACGAAGCTGTTGCGGAATGGAATCGGTTAACGTTAGAGCGGGATGTCACTATAGTGCGCAACGAATCGAATATAGAAGGCTATTTGTTTGGGTGCATCTTGAAAAATATTTCCCACGTAATAGACATTAGCAGGTGGAACTACATCATTTATAAGGAAGGTAAACTAAAGAGTAAGGCTATGATGTACCGGCTTCGAGTAAAGCCTTATAAAGTAGAAACCTTGAGAGATTTAGTAATACAATTGTGGGAGGAGAACAAAATACCCCTTCTCTTGAAAACCGACGCTTTACCTCCAGTTTTAAAAGAATTCTCTCGCCTGAAGAAAAGGTTCATTATAATAGACTCGAATCCTACGAATCAATGTCTTGATATTGAAAGTTGCGAACTGAAAGTGTTTAGGCACTTGGGCGATGTAGCAGACGAGGAAATGATGAAGTGCATTAAAGTTTCACTACAATGCAGAAAACCGACTTCCTTGTTCGAAATTATCAAGGATGACGTGAAATTAATGGAATCTATAACTTGTTCAGATATTATTAACTTAATGAAGCCAAGAGAGGCATATCTAAGGAGAGAATGTTTGGATGGCGACAATTATATGCTCTTTATAATAGAAACGGCAAATTCCGAACAGCACCGCCACGACGTGCAACGGCCGAATGGAGCTAATATCGTAGTATATTGTAAGCTTGGTGAGAGTTATGAATATCACAATAAGTTTAGAGCGGATCGTCGGTTTAAGAGCTACAAAATCTTTCGTTTAAAGGATGGTGATAAATTAGCTTTGTTGCCAAGGATACCGGATCTTGGTACGATACAGTCTGAAGAAGAATATCGTGATTTAGGAAGTTTCTTTGTTGATGAAAACGACGAAAGTGTATATGTTATGGAAAACGGAGTCATCATACCCATCATTGGGGAAGTGCCGATTCGTGTCCGTCAGAAAAACATACCTCGTTATTTAAGAGAAGGTATTAAACCAGACAAGGAAAACCAAGGTAGTTCTAAACAGTCTACTACAAAGTATGGCGAGAAGTTGTTACCGGAAAATGATATACTGAAAGACAGTAACGATAAAATTATTGTTATAACAGGAGAGCCGGGAATGGGTAAAACTACACTCTTACATTCTTTATTTCAATCTTGTGATTCGAAGTACTACATTCTGTTTAACGACTTGGCCCGCCACCAGGTCAATTTACGCAAGGGTAAACTGAAAACCTTCCAAGACCTCTTACGTGTCTCGCGCGATGAGTATCGTAATTTACCCTACAAGCGCTTTTTAGATGGTCTACATGATTACGTCGACCGACTAGTATTAATACTTGACTCGTTCGATGAAGTTGTGGCTACGTGCAAGGACCAGGTAGTAGAACTTGTACAAAACCTCCAGAAGGTTAGTTTGCAAAAAATAATAATCGCCTCAAGATTGACAGCTGCCGATCTGTTAATCGGTAATGTTAAGGCTAAAACGTTCAAAGTAGAACGGTTTAACCAACAATCCGAGAAACAACACATTATTGATTATTGGAATTTCGACATTAGTAATTTCCGTCATATACCGTCGGAATTTCTAACCAACCCTCTATATTTAACCATGTTAAAATACATCTCAGAAAACAAAACAAATCTGGAAGTGGTAAACGCTTGGGATCTCTATGAAACAGTAGTCAAGTTAAAAATGGAAGATTATTGTCGACGTATGGAACCAAACATTCCGGACGACGACGAAGCACATTCTATTCTGTTAAAGTATGAAGAGTTGGCTCTGAAAGTTTTGTTTGGTGTTAATGAAGTGACGAAGAATTTTAAGGAGACGAAGTCAAATCGCTCGAATTTTGTAAGGCTAGGTTTGATCGTTCATTACGATAACGAAAATCCAGTTTTCGTCCACCAGACTTTCGTAGAATTTTTTGTTGTGAAATGGCTGATTGAAAATGTTGGCAAGGACGATGCAAAATATATCTACGAGTTAATTCTAGAAACCAGGCAAGAATATATATTAAATATCCACTCCGAAACGTTACCATTACATAAAGCTGTTTTATATCAAGATTTTAACGAAGTATTACGTTTGTGTGAAGAGAATAAGCGTTGCCTATTAGAAATGGATGGTCTAGGACGAAGCGCTCTTCATCAAGCGGTATTTTTTCACCATCACACATATAGCATCTTAAGTGATCTTATTCGGTGTATGCTTAAGGAAGGGTACGACATATACACGCGCGATAAAATAATGAAGTGGACCTGGATCGATTATTTAGAAAAATACGATCTAATCAAGGAATTATTTGAATTTGGTAATTTTCTCGCTTCGCAAGCTTATCTGAATTACTGTACAACCCATCCAAAGTCACTAAATTATCTACTTGAAATGAAAAGTTTCATCGACTGTTACGGGATTGCCATTTCTCACTCTTCGATAGGCCTAATTCGTACACTGTTATCCTGGAAGTATGGCGAAGACAGGACTTTTCTAGAATTCCACGATATGTGCTTAAATTCACCAACGTGTATATCGCGGGAACACTTAGATATTGCATTGACGGATGAGAAGCTCGACGGTACTCATCTGGTATGCATTTATGGTAACGGAGAAGCTGTAAAAACGTATATCGGTAGTGGAGTAGATTTCAATAAAATGGATAAATTTAATTGTACACCATTACATTACAGCGTCATGGCGACGCAAAATAAACAAATCATCGGTTTATTAATCGAAAAGTACGGAATTTTGAATCTTTACGCAGGTCGGTATGGACGCACTACAATATTCAATATGAGCATAGCGACTGACGACGCGAGTGTGACAAAGATGCTGTTACAAGGTCTAAATCGTAGAGCACCCGATTCTCCATCTTTAGACGCCATCGATTGCGACCTTCCGGGCTCTCTTCTTGATTTAGCTATCGAATGCAGAAGCAAGAGTGTAATTGAAACACTGTTAGAATATCATTTTGACGTTGGTCTTTGTCTAGATGGGCATTTGCGTACGGCGGTAAAATCTCAACAGATGGAGATTATTGAACTATTGTTACAACATGGAGCAAAACCAAACTCCAATGACGACTGGCATTTCTGTTCAATTCTCGAATTAGCAATTGAAACCAAAAATGAGAATGTCGTCCGTATATTATTGAACCATAATGCCGACGTCAATGCGATTTATGGGGATAGGACACCTCTGACACGCGCCCTAGAAGTATCGACACGCGCTATCGTCGAGTTGCTATTACGAAATGGAGCTGACGTAAATTATGTGGACAAATTTAAAAAGGCGCCTCTTATGTATGCCATTAAGTACAAGCACGGTAAGGATATTCTTCAACTATTGCTGAATCTTAACGCCGATGTGAACCTCGAAAATGAGGATGGCGAAACGCCTTTAGGTATGGCCATAAAAGAAAAAAGTTTAGAAATTATCGAAATCGTTTTACAAAACGGAGCTCACGTAAATCACGTGGATTCAAGCGGTTGGACGCTATTGATTCACGCATTGCAGAGAGAAGACGATTATGCCGTTCAAGTGCTGCTGAATCTAAATGCTGACGTTAACATCAAAGGCGAAGATGGAGTAACGCCTCTCTGTATGGCAGTAAAAACGCAAAACGCCGATATCGTTCAAATCTTGCTGGAGAAAGGAGCCGACGTGAATTGCTTTGACGGTTGTGGCGTTTCACCTCTAATGACCGCCGTCGAAACGGGAAACACGCGACTTGCTACAATATTATTGGAAAACGAAGCAAACGTGAACTTAAAGAATGAATGCGGTGTTACGGCGCTCTATGCTGCCGCATTTAAGAGAGACGTAGCGATGATTGAATTACTAGTGGAGCGCGGTGCTGATTCGAATATTATAACAATGGGCGACGATATATTCCGTAATGCCAACAGAACGTGGAATCCTGAAACCGTCGCGTGGTTGTTGAAAAATCGTCCAGCCGCATCAAACAACTCCAGCGAGACTCATGCAGTCGCCATCATCGAAAGGGTTGCGGAAAATTGGGATGGCATCAATTTGAACGATGAACTCCGTACTCTTGACCCGGGACAGTATAATATAGTGAAAGCGCATTCCAACAGTGAGGATAAGCTTTCGTCTGTAATTTGTTCTCTTATTAACGCACCCAGTAATGGAGACGTAATTGATATTTTTATTAACAACGTCGCCAACTATAAAATCGTAAACCTGATTGAACGTATTCGCAACACTGGAAATTATAATAAAAAATTAAATAGTTTCAAGATTCTATGGCGATATTATGAAAATCGGTTTCAGCTACTTCGAACTGTGATTGAATTAAATGACGACGACATTTCTCGTTGTTTATTGGAAGATATTTGTTTGAACGAACTCTATAAGATTAGCGATAGTCTTCTTTGTATTGCAGTACATAGAGGAAATACTTTTATCACTGACATGTTATTGAAGCATGGATATAAGCTGAATAAGCCAGATCGAGATGGCTTCACACCCTTGATGATCGCGGTTTGTAATGGAGATGAAAACATTGCAAATGTGTTATTACGCAGCGGTGCTGATGTTAATTTCGAAGCAAATGATTCTGGCCTTACAGCTTTGTATATTACCGCGCTGATTGACAATCGATTTATGGTAAACAAGTTATTAGTGTATGGAGCGAATAAAAATATTAATACGTCTGAAGATGTTTTCAAGTCTTGCGTGAAGCTAGCACAACTTTATGGTGAGCTACATCTTTCCGAATACTGCACATTCGAGAATAGAAATAGGGTTAAAGACATTATTGAAGAGGAAGCACGGAAAATAGCAATTCGGGAAGCTAATGATGATACTGATAATACAACAGAGTGATTATACCGATTATACTACAGATAATGATGATATTGTCCATACAATTTAAGAATACGAATGTTATGTTATGTTATTTTATAAAGACATGAAACACGTCAACAACAGAGAAAGATAGCTACAACCAACCAATGTCAAAGGATTCACCAATCTCGTAAAATGGTCTGTTTATTAGCATTCGTTTTAAACATAACTTCGAAGTTCTTCTATCGATAGTTCTATATTTCTGCGTCGTAGGACCATAAACAAGTAAAATTTGAATCACTGCAATTTTACGCAAACGAGAATAAATGATTTCAAGAATACGCAATTCAAATTTGTTATGCGCTCGGGAATTATAGTTTGCCCCGTTTTATGTCAACAGCTTACTACAATGCCACTTAGCGAAGCTGGTTCTTTATCAACGTTTAAATTCACATGGAAAGTATACTATGCCTTTTGAAAACTACACCTTCTGTAGCATAACGTAAAGAGGATTTCGCCATAAAATGACATCATATGACTTGCAACAAACATCGGGCCTCTTAGGAAATCACCCTTAGAATATGTCATTCTGTCGATTTATTTGGTAAGTGTACTTATATGTTCGTTCCAGTTTAATCTGCTATCGATCTGTAACCCTAAACATTTTACGCGAAGTTCTCGTTACTGTAGCTTACTGTCACTTTTGTTTTCTCCTTCTATATTTGTTACCTCCTCTTCGATTTTCATCGTTACGCTTTCGGTTATAATTATCGGAGTATCATCGGCAATCATATTAACGAAGAGACTCGTTTGGTCGCGTGCCATTTGTGTATAGAACAAATGGAAGTGGTTATAAAATGGATTCCTGTTGTAGTCCTCGTTGTACCGTTAACCAGTTTGATTGTGTACCTTTTCATTCGCAAGCTATTTTCACGCATTACATACAATTACGTAAACAGAATTGTATTGTATCATACACCTTACCTCTATGTCCCATGACTTGTAATTTATGTAACGGGATGCTGGAACTAACACTATCAAATGCTTTATTTTAAATATATCTGAAAATAATCCAATGTCTTTTTTAGTTATTTTTTTGCTTTACTGATTATCATATAAAATGCGTGATTAGTAAATCGGAAAATGTATGTATGTATAATATGCTAGGTACGTTATTCGATGAGAAAACAGTAAGATTTTACTCTGACTCTAACTCTAACTTTTACATAACAGAAATTACCGCTATTTTTCTGTGTTTTGTCGATTTTTGTAAATAAGCTTTAGAACAATTGTGTCGGAAATACATTCACAGAAACAACAATTCACGGTAAAAGTTAATAATATACGCAATATATCGGCGTTAGTTTTTAGTAATTCATCTCCGCCTACCACCGACGTGTTATCAAGACAACGAATAATGTCACAGGATCTCTTAGGCTGTATATCTACACTATTGTATAAAATTGGAAGCGTAAACTATGGCATGCGATCTATCAGTAAGCATAGACTGCACCCAGAAGTGTGTGATTACACTATTTTATTCGTCTTGGCCAGAAATATGTTTTAACTTCATTTTTAAAGCTATTTCTTTTAAAGGAAGTAATGATGGTTGATTTAACATACATTTTATGCATTACCCCATAACTTTTCATTAACGATTCACGTCTACAGTCTGAGAGCTGACACTACAAATTTATTTCTCGCGCTATCTATCTATGCTTCCGCCTTAAACCAGTCAGTTTGCAAATAACACTGAATCATTCGCTCTTCTTCCCTAATTGAATTAACATATACGAAACTTTATTAACTTATGAATCCATTCTAATATTATTAAATATTAGTTTATGTTTCAATGATATCGTTGAATTGAGGTTCTTACGTCTAAAAAAAATGCAAAAATTGCTCCTTCTAATTTTAGTTTATTGTCGAAGATAAAAATGTTTAAGAATTCTAGCTACGCTTAATAAATTTAATTAAATAATTCAATTGAGCAATTAGTTCACTTAATTGTAAGAAAGTGAAATTAAAATTTAGGAAATCTTGGCATCGAACAGATTCGGAATGGATCTCTGTTTACAATATTCAAACTACATTTATTCGATATAACAATTTAAGCTATGATACAAACATGTATTTCAACATTATGTACAGTAAAGTATTGCAATCTAAAGCAAATGTAAGAAACTAACTATTGTAGTCTTCGTTAGGGTATAATAAAATTGACTAATCTCTGCATTCGTAATATTCAGTTTACAACAACTTTTAAACTGTACACTCTCAGATGTAATGGTTTTATCTACGTTAGTAGCATACGTACAAGTAAAAGTATTGTTATAGAGATGAAGTTGGAGATGTGAATTAGGTGCAGAACGACACTTTACGACATTTATATTGTATCTCCAAAAACATTTTCTAGCGGTATGTATAAAGCTCTTTTGATCATTTTCTCTATTTGCATTATTCATCGTGTTAGCATTGTTGTATTGCACATTTCTCCTTATAATTAATTTTAACTTCCTTGTTAACAAGGTAAATTTTGACCATATTGGCTATTGTATTAATATTTTTCAATTGTGACAACTATCACTTGTGTTGCTTTTATCTGTATTCTTTTTGGCTCTGTAGTTGTAAACTCTAAAGACAGTAGGAAGCATAAAATGCCGTTGAGTTTTTTATTGTCAGTATTAAGTACATTTAAATTAAAATCACCACGTGCAGTGATCGAGCACTTCAACTTATAGATTCAAAATGTCTTCCATTATATCAAGAAATAATTGAAAGCTACTTGCTAGTGAACAATATGTACATACATTCAATGTACTGAATTTTATTTTGGAAATTATTACTTCTCAGAATTGTAATACGGATTCTATACTCTCTTCTTTCAGACACATCAACTCAATCCAATCATCTTCAGGAATGAAGCCCATTGGAGTAAGCAGCGAAATCAAGCTGGAAGTGCAAATTTCTATGCTAAATATATTAAATATATATTTTAAACTCACTTTGTCAAGGAATACCTCTTTGTTTTTAATCTTTTTGCTTTCTGGATATGTAATATCGGTAGTTTATACCTCTAAATCACTTACCTATATATTACTGTCGGTATCATATGCTACGTTCAATTGTAATTTATCGTAGTTCTAAGTTACATACCTTATATTATAGTTACATTTTTGGAACGGTTTTGATTTCTACATTAACTGTGCCGTAGATTACGTTTAACTGTAGTTTATCATAAGTTCTAAGCCAAATACATTTAAATGGTGTATATATTTCTATACCGTTAATTATAACATAAGTTAAGTTTGATTGTAGTTTACGTTTTTGTTTTCGTATTATCATAGTAAATTTATCCTACTTAATTTGAGCTTTGTTGCTTTCGTTGTCAGATTTGATCGTTTAATTTTTTAGCAGCGCCCAAATAAATAGAAGTTTTATTTTGTAAGGCGACAATATCTTTCGGAGGCAGCTCGTGGGCTTTTCCATATAATGTCTGTGGTTTTCTCATCGATCAATTGGAGTGGAACCAAGGATGTGATAAAAACACTTTCACCTGCACGTGATGCGTCTTGGCTTTGGTATCGTACGGGATGTATCCCGAACTGCCGTCAATGCCACTCCACCTATAGTTTATTCCAAAAAGAGAGAGATAAAATTCTAACCAGGCCCACAGCCCAAATTGCAACCTACATATTTGTGAAATCAATTTTACGCAGTAAACTTAAATTTGAAAACCTCTCTGAAATATAAAATCTGTACCAAACAAAATTGTATATAGATTCTTCAGAGATTATTCTACAACTAAGACAACAGTAGCCACATAAAAGTAAATAAATTTGTCTAGAAAGCACATATTTCATTTATTTGTTGAAAAACGTTGAACTAGTGAATGTCATTATATAGATAACAGTGTATGTAGTATACAATAAACAATAGAGTTGAAAATAATTTAAGTTTTAGAACCAAGTAAAATACCCGAATATGGAGTTAATTTCATTAAATTCTAGTCATTCTCTGTGTGTATAAAAAGCCAATCACATTTAACTTTAAATCGCTTTCCAAATGGACAATAACAATCAAATGAAATGCATTAAATATTTTTTTCATAAATGGAATTTAATGATTATGCTTAATAGTAAGCTCTCTCTAAAGTTTCAAAACCATAAGCCGCCGTTTCGATGAAAATTTTCAAAATTCCTACCAACCTAAGGCCAGAAATGTATAAGGATGTACAACTATTTTTGTGGTATAATACTAGTGCGCTGTGCTATGGTATTAATTAAATTCCTTCCATTTGCAGACAGAAGTAGACGAAATATATGCGTATAAAAATTCCTACAATAAACACCTGAAAGGACTTATATGTATATACCTATCTATTTTAAATAACAGTGCAAAACATCAAAATTATCAGACCATTCGTTTAGTGTACCCAATACATCTTTGATCTACGACAGATTTAGCATTTTAAGTTAATATTATTTATTTATCTATCGAATGTACCAGTTATCTTCAACGGAAATGTCGTTTAGACAGCAAATCAATATCATATAGCAAAAGTTGAAGTGGTTGAACAAAACAAGAACGCATGACATTTAATATATGTATGTGCATACGTGTATAATATAAATCAGAGAAAGATGAAACAAAAACCAGGAGTTGTGAGAAAAACGCCATTTTTCAATATAGTACCAATATGTGTATAGCATCCAGAACAACCTTTGAACTGAATGGTTACGCCCTAAATTTTGTTTGTAAAGATGCTGTTGACATGCACTTCCCAACATCGTTATCGCCCAAGCCAAGCAAATAGGACTACAAATTTGTTTCCATCTTTTTAAACTCAGCAGGGCATAAAGTACTATTTTCCGAGCATACTCATAACAACAATTTCTTATAAAAATGTCCCTAGCTGGACCACAAAGAATGCTTTGTAACTTTATTAGAAGAAGAACAAAATATTTTTTATTTGCGGCAAAAACAAACAGCTCAAAATCATAGCATGACCAAAATTTAATAATTACGATGTGGCTGCGCTAGAATGTCCCCAGCACGAGCACAAAGAATCGCTAGCTACTCATTGTATGCTCTGACGTAAAACCTTTTATTATGAGCACAAAATGAGCGCAAAATCATCAACAAATTGCATTTTGGAAATTGTGGTAAATTATGCGTTTAGTTTATCACTTTTTTGACATTAAAAGTTCAGCTCCATAGTACTACTATGAAGTGACAAGGGAAAAAGTACGAAACCCTATTGTGTCAAATTAAAACTACAATCAACAAGAACCTTGTTACGTTCTCCCGGTTTAAAGAACAGTGACCACTGTAACCTGCTCGTAAATTATCTCGTGAATTTCCTGACCAATACTTACTTACTACTAGAAAATGCTCGCTTGTTTGATAGGTTTTACAATGGAGCTCAATGCGCATGCGGAAAAATATGTAAAAATAAATGTATTCTCAGGTTTCACTTTAGCCTATGTACAGTTACTATATATGTAAGATATACGATATGCGTAATAATTGCAGTTATTCGATCTCTCTTATACATGTATGTACGTTAGCATGTGTATATGTATAGTTCACTTTTATTTTTTTGCTATATGAGATACCGCCGCATCGTGTACGTAGCCAATGTTCTGTTTAAAGTTTTATAGGCTACGGCAAAAGCTTTGTTAAAGGCATGTAATAATGCCTATATATTTATGCATGCACCACTACCTTTGTATAGAAGGTCCAACCCTATTTAAGTGTCTCTTTTAAGAGGTGGCTTTGAAACCTTTTTTAGCCACCGAAAACGTTTACGGTCGGATAAAATTTGTTGTACGCGCCTGTTTGTCATTAATAAATTTAAATTACATTTTAGTTGATGCCCGGTTACACTACCAGAAGAGACTAAGCAAAATATGGATGAGCGCTGCCTTCGAGTTAGTTTTTCATTACTTCCCTTAGCGCAATTTTTGCCGTAGAAATTGTCCAACGCTATAAAGTTATTGATGAGATGATTCAATTTTCTTAGCTGTGGCTCGATATGAAAACCCTACCTCTTTATAACAATTTATTATTGTTCTTTCCTTCTCGGATAGCAATTTACCCTTCTACATTTTTATTATCTGATATGTATACTTCGATAATATATGTATTTAAGAATAAATAAACCTTTGAATATGTTTATAGGCTTTTTTACATTAGGAACTAATGCTTGATTTTGTAGAATGTCTGTCTAAGTCCGTGGAGCTATTAATTTACCGTTATTGCGAAACATTCTTTGTATAAAATATAATAATATTTTTAATTCATTCATGCATTTGTCTTTCATTATAGTTCGGCATTGACTACAATGCATAATTTGTCGAAGATATTAAGAAAATCAAATATTCTGTTCAAAAGTTCATATGGAACTATAGATATTCTGCTGAGCGTAGTATTCATTTATAGTTCATTCATTAATTGGAAACAAATACTAATTTAAACTTGTACTGAATGTATATTGTCAATTTATAGTTAGATAATTCCGCAAAAGATTCTTCTGGTGAACTGAATCTCATTCGAATGAATACGTAGGCTTCCGCGGCCTGAGTTAGAAATAAGAGTAAGAGGAGAAAGAAATAAAAAGACGAAAAGATAAAAGAAGAAAAATGAAAAAAAGGGGGAATAAAGAAAGGTGAAAAGAGTAAGAGAAGGAAAGAAAGACAGAAAGGGGGAGAAAGAGAGAAAAAGAAGAAAAAGAACAAAAGAGAAAGGCGGGATCTCGACGTTTCGCCTCCGACGTAGGAGGCTTCTTCAGGAGAAACCAAAGCGGCTCGGCAACTCGACGCGAAACCACTTTGGCAGAAGGTCACGGTAATTCAACAAAAGAACGTCGAAAGGTTGCAAGGAGTGATAGAATAGACGAGAAATTGGACCTGAAGTTGAACGATGGGTCGAACGCTTTCGTAAGTAAATTATATTATTGAATAAATGTTATCAATTTCATTATGTTGACAGTATTTTATCAAATATAACACTACAGTTTCTTTTTTAGATAGCACTTCCTTTATTTATAGATTATTTCTTAGGGTGGGCAAATAACACATGTTTTGAAAAGTCCCGGGCCTAACAAACAAAACACGGTTTTTTTGGTTCAAAATTAGCTTTATTCATCAACGTAATCTCCATCAAGAGCAACGCAATCATTCCAGCGCCGCTCTAACATTTCAATGCCACTTTTGTAGAACGATTTATCTTTTGCCTCAAAATAGGCCTCAGTTTCAGCGATAACCTCTTCATTCGTGCGAAATTTCTTACCGGCGAGCATTCTTTTGAGGTCTGCGAACAGCCAGTAGTTGCTGGGAGGCAAATCTGGCGAATACGGTGCATGTGGGAGCAATTCGAAGTTCAATTCATGTAGTTTTGCCAAGAAGACCCTTTATACTTGCTTCATATCTGAGTTGCAATTATTTTATTAATGGCGACGTGTAAATGTTGCTTAACTCCGTACCCTCTGCATTGTATGATCCTCATTCACCGCGGTTTCATCTAAATAGAAAATTGGTTTATTGTGAGCTCTATATAATGTTAAATATTTTAGATATCGTCGTCTCCATCTTAGGATATCATCTCTCTCAATCAGAACACTGCTGCACGTTTAATGTATTTGCAACATATAGCAGAATTATATTCAATTATATAAATATACTAAAAATATTCTTACTTAAATTTCAGTTGCTACATTAAGCCACATAGTGTTAAGCGACTTATATTTGGCAGTTCATTACTATTGTTTATGTGAGCCAACTGTTTATCCAATGCTGACAGTTAATTTTGACGGAAAATATAAATAAGCACAACACCGAGGTGCGATTATAAAATTAAGAAGTAAATAGGGTTGGCTCCCCTATAAAAAGGTAGTGGTGCATGCATACATATACAGGCATTAGTACATGCCTTTATCAAAGCTTCTGCGGAGACATATAAGAACTGAATCCTAGCATTGACAACGTACACGCTGCGGCGGTGCGTTGTACAATAAAAACTAAAGAAAAGCATACATATACACATGCTAATGTACATTACATGTAGAAGAGAGCTCGAATAACTGCAATTATTGCAAACATATATATATCCTACGTACATCGTAACTGTACATAGGCTAGAGCGGAAACCGTGTACATATTCTATTTTTTTAATATATTTTGTTGCACATGTGCATTGAATTTCACTGCACAACCTTCAATCTAGTAAATAAGCGAACATACTCCGCAAGTACGTATTGGTTAAGTAATTCAGGAATTTAGGAGCAGGCTACAGCGGCGCTGTTCTTCAAACCAGGAGAACGTGACATGTGGTATCAATAACATACCAACAATTAACGTGAACAAATGCAAAATTGTCACCTACTCTCGTAAGACAATTCCAAATATCTTCACTTATCACTGGGTTGGATCTCTTTTATCCAGAGGCACCTCTATTAGGAACTTGAGTGTTACCTTCGACTTTTGGAGAGCATATATCTAGTATTTGTGCATCGGTTTTGTTGGGTTTCATCCACGACCGTTATTCTATAACAGCCATTGCGCCCTTGGCCTGGTCAACTACATACATCTATTAGATAAATCTTCTAGAGCAAATTCAAAGAACATACAGGGATTTAGCAACAGCACACTGTGGTATTAGCGTTCGGGTTGTTTCTTCCTGCGATTATAAGCAACGAATTGATTTCGTTCAGTAATTCAGATTTTATTTTGTTAGAATACTTATATAAGGTTTCTAGGTTTGCTTCTTGTGATACTTTTACATGAGGCTCTTATTTTGTCATTTGCTTGCAAAATGGAGTTTAGGTTATAGTCACTCTTTACTTTTGGTACAATAAGATTAAGATATTTACCATAACTTTTATAAACTACTTATGGAATTTTTTGGCTTAACATGGCGTCACATACTGAACTATTGATATTGCACTCGTTCCGAATGTCGTCAACTAACCGGTATATTTTCTAACGTTTGTTTATTTTTTTCGTATATCT